>QKMV01000302.1:14942-25158 GCA_003287335.1 Lednia tumana
TAAAGCCTGAAACAATGTCCAAAGTTCTATGTGTGTCGATGTCATGGTGAATTTGGATACATTTATTATTTGTGTTTCCTTACTTAGAAAATATGAATAATTTGCTCGCAACTTTTCTTTGTAGTAAAGTTACCTCATTGATAATTTAACTAACGATATTTACCTGATATTGAAGAAGCTCGCAGACTACTTTCCGTATTGTGATATCATTATTTTCTCCCTAGAATTGTCAACTGTCAATAAACATAAAATCACGAGATATAAATTCTAATAAATAATGGTCGTCTTGCCATTTGTTCCAAAAGCTTTCATCCTATAAACAAATTAGGACGTAATGTTCCTTTGAAACCTTATAAAATCTTCCAAGTTACTGTGTCAACCGTAACTAACAACGAAACTTTTGCAAACAAACTAGCGAGGAAAAGGGTGGAAATCAACCGAGGAAACTACAGAATGTTTCGAAAATGTTGCGGAATTTCTTGTAACTCCTATGTTTTGATTGGAAACTGCGTGGGTTATCATAGCTGATGTGCAATCAAAGTTGCGGGCAATTTATGACATGCATGTTATAATTTTATGTGCTGCAATAATAAGTCCCCGCCCCGCCCGGTGGTAGCGTGTCCGCCAAACAGCTTGCTTTAATTACATTCATTAATTAATAACTAATTAACACATAATTCGAGCCAAAGTACTTATATATTTTAAGCAGGGTGCATAATATGTTTCGTGGTGACATGTTAAACTTATTCCAATTATAAATGTTTAATTCTATCTTCCCTTTGGTTTGAAGTTTCTCGTCGGGTGTTCGCAAAATTGGAACTATTAGTCAAAACTTGTAGACATTAGAGCGTTACAGACTATACAGATACGTTGAGGCTTTTATAGGTTCAAAATGCACCGTTTTCTTTTAATCATCACCCGCCACGGCTCTCCAGCGAGGTTCACTAAGCTTTTAATTATTCCGGTCCTCGTAAACAAAATCTTGAAACGTCTCACTTTATAGATTTTAAATTGCTTGTCCCTAGTTACTACTCAACCCCTGTACCTAACCGTGAGACATGTTATTAAACATTTGCATCCTCAAGAGAAAGATTTTCTTTACATGGATTAAGCTCTTGAAAAACGGCGGGATACTCGCCGGTGTCTCAGCATCAACATTGTTGTGAATGGCGATGGAAAAATGAAAATCTCACTTCTACGCCTACCAAGTCCATACCAAGTCTCGAAATCAGACAGTTTGCATTGAATTACCTCCAATGTAATACACGAATTGTAGTAAATGGCCACCAAGGCTAGAAATGATCGTATGAAATAATTGATGGTTCAATTCAAATCTCTTTAAAGTTAGCTGATGCTGATTGCAGTTCGTCTTACGGGTCTACCGCACCGTGGGAACGCGGTAATTGTTTCCGGAAACGTTCGGAGTGAACTGCCAGAAGTTTGATTGCTTTGTTTGCGTTCCAGAGCTCCTGATGGATAATGGTTCATAATTTATCGTGGCTCAGGTTAGTTATCGTGTTTATGAAAGGTGGTTGTGGGTTGCCACAAGTCAACCGAAGCGAAGAGAGCTTCGACCAAACTAATCACCCACATGTGCCTTTGATATAGCCACACTTTAATTGAATATTATCTCGCAAGCGTCAAGACGCTCTGGCAGAATCGACCAAGTCTATTCAAGCATAGCTCCTTATGCAAATTATAAGGTTCATTTGAATATACTCCGGTCGGTACATTGGACGCAAGAGAGTTACTAAACACGCTTGAGTCAATATTTCTTTCTAGTTTCGCTGCCAAACCAAGACTCCAATTCGGTCCAAGTGACGTTTTTTTATTTATTTTTCATTCATAGCTTTCAGTTGGAACTTTAAGCTGGCAAACACGTCACCGTCACGAAAGACAATTCTGATTTCGCTGAATGATTAATGTCTTCACGCCCTTCTATATATTCCATCTCGTCTGCGCTTAACTTGCATCTTTTTTCCTGCCACGGAAGGAAAATTCGTTTTCTCGGAAAGGAGTCATTAGTAATTGGAGAACAAAAAACTCAGATTATTTTAAGAGTTTCCCACGTAACACGGCAAGCGTTAGGCGAGTGTGTAACGCCAGTTTCTCTATGCGAGCATGACGTGGAAATTGTCACCCTAATTCCTGACACTAATCCTGCTGCATCTTTATTTTTCAATCCACGTACGCATTTATCGAGTCTTCTTTATCCTCTTCTTATTATTATTCTTCTTCTTCTTTTTCTTCTTCTTCTTCTTCTTCTTCTTCTTCTTCTTGTTCTTCTTCTTCCTTTTTTCTTCTTCTTCTCGTTTCTTATATCGTTTTGGTGGTTGACAGTCATTTTTCTCTAATCCTCTGACTGCTCACAGTTATCACATGCTTTGTTGTTCAATTTTGCTCACCTCAGCTCGTTCCTTTCCAGCGTTCGATTTCACGAGTTTTTACCTTAAACCTTCAAGTTTGAACCAATTTCGGTGTGCCGTCGTGCTTGTTCACACGAACTCGAACAAAAAACCCACGAGCGCACGCATTGTGTGTCAAGTTGTAGCTTCATTAAAAGTTTCGCTTCGACAGGTTGACACAGATTTACAGTTTAATTTGGGCAAAGCAAACCGAAAGTCTACCAAATACACTATACCAAAGTGCTTGAAATGTACATTGGGTTTATTGTTGAACCTATATTTTATTTGTTGGCGGGTTTTTTTAATTAACCCCTACAAGAAAATTCTAAAGTATCTGCAAACAACATGGCACGTTCACTTTTATGTCAAGCGATTTCGCTTTCGAAATAAATTTTTGACGGAGCAATTGGTCCCGGAAAATCAACACTTTTCAATCACTTAAATAAATGCCTCTTACTCGACTATAACTCGACTACAGCTTGTCGATTTATCGAATTTTTTCTTATACTTTCTAGTTTCTAGTGCTAGGCATTACTTCAATAAGAAAATTGTATTTACTATCCCGAGGAGTGTATTATAAAGGTATTGAACATAAAGAAAGTGAAATGGGGGTTCTTTTGCTATGTTGCCTTTCAACGCTTCATTTCTCAGCCATTGGAACATTTGGCGTCTCATCATTTATTATCTGGTACAATACACACGGTGCGTTTGCCAATTATCTCCATTTGTGACTCCATTGGACTTGAAATTATCTATTTTTCACCTTTTCGTGGCAAACAGCCGACAACACTCCTCTGTTTCCGCTCGTGTTTGCACACACATTGAATTAATGTGGCTGTGCTCTTTCATTCCATCCATTGTCACTCTTTCCCGTGTGTAATGTTCACGATTCGCATTTATATGCAGAAAAAGATAGGCGAAAACATTCATAAGAAACGACGTAGGTGCCTTATTTTTACAGCCCTTTTCCGACGCGTCACCCCATTTCTTTCCATGACATAAAAACATTGGCACGGAATTAAAGCGGAAGATTCATTGTGTTAGTTTAGACATTTTTCATCAGACTTTGAAGCTGATCCAACCTTTTCGAAATGCAATTGATCTCCCGACATATTTGCCCTCCAACACGGGCAAGGGTCAGTTTCTTGACCTCCTCTTTCCCTGCATGGCGTCGAATCTAACAAGCAAGGGTCTCAATTCCAGTCGCGTTCCAGTGTGGCATTGCCTACTGAATGCATAACGCTCGTGGAATCATTATCTGTACGGCTGCCTCTGCTAATACCTTCAGACCGCCCAGAGCAATTGAGATTAGAATTGAACGAAAGAGGTTCAAGTTAAACTTTCCGCCATGGTATGGTACAGCGATATCGCACACCAATTAAACTTTTACAAAATGCTCCGTCGAGTAAAAGTTTTTCACGGGCAAATATGTTGCTAGCTTCTTATTTAAAAGCGAAAGAAATGAAGTGTAATCTTGGATCTAAAAACTTTTTCTCAGTACGTTTTATTGTCCAGAGAACTCATTTGGATGTTTCATATTGCCCGTTGCTTTGCCTCTGCCCTCGTTCACTCCAAAAGCACTTTACTTTTAAAGAAGTCTTCGAGACGATTTTGAAACTTACGAAGTGTTATTCATAAGGATTACGGCGCGAAAAGATTTCGAAAGGTGGCAGTGAGGTGTCGGTGCATAACGCAATTACCCGAGCCTTCGAGATGTGCAAAGAACTCGCGAGAAAACAGCTGCACACAATTTAGCGAAAAGAGGAAAACTGCACCAGGCGGACATCGCACACAGGTCTTGAAATACGTGTTATAAACGTATTTATCGAGCGCGGATTTGCTTGGCTACAAAAATATCAAAATTTAGACTTTTAAAAGTTTCAAATGATGAGCAATTTTCTTTCAAGCTATAGAGAAACAACTCAGAGTGAGGCAGTCATATTAAAAATAGTGACACACTAGATAGTGGGTTTATTATGAACACTACCCTGCTTACAATATGGGGGACTGAGAGAAATGTGCAGCATTGCAGTGACGACATGAGACAGGGTGCATCAACAATCTAGTCGAGCGTCTGGAAAAATCGTATGCTTGCTCATGAGCTTACATGAATCAAGTACAGCGCACGGCACCAAAGCAATACAATGCTCTTCTTGTTTTCAATAATCGAGTGCCTTGCCGATGCAGCTGAACTCGCTTGGCAAACATACATGCATATATTATTTTCACAAACGTGTAATCGCAAGCTGTGAAAAAGATTGCATGTATGGAATTGCAATTTCATTGAAATTTGGAATTTAGCTCTACCAGTAGGAACGGTAAATAAAACGCTGCTTCTACTTTTAAGAACGAATTCCGAATTTTAAATTATTCTGGTCCAAGACTTAACAATGTAGAAAATGGTAACCACTTTGTCATAAATGGACAGCGTACCTTACCTTACAGTTCTAACTAGCAATAGTACACAATAAACAGTTTAATACGTTTACACGTCGTAACAGAAGTGGCACGCAAAGTTATGCACCTTGGTTCACTACCAACCATGCTGTACCTCATCTGTAGCTCAGGTGGTAAGTAATCACGAGCGTACAGCACGGTGTGTACACAAAGGCGAACCACGTACGCCCGAGTTATTACTGTGTGTACATTATACATGACGGGTACCGAGTTCACACCCCGAGTGTGTTATATTGTTCTGATTACAGCTGATGGCTGACCCGTCTCCCACACAATATTCATCTCACTTAGCCCTATCTCGCCTCACTTTACACTCAAGGCAAGAAAATTGATCGACTACCTTGTTTAAATTTGCGTTCTCAGTGTTGATAAATTTGCGTTACCGTAGTCATTGCATTTTTGTATAGTTTCTTGCAAGTAAATAATAGATGGTGAACGAGAGTGCTTGTATTTACAGGTGGCAGTGCTGCAGGTTAACCCGTGAACCTACAAAACCTACAGGACGAAAAGGTATTCTGTAAAGCTGAGAGACGTGTTCGTAAATAATATAAGTAAAGCATGACCTAAATGTTTTTCGCTCTATAATGACGTGCATCTCAAAGAAAGAACATGAAGAGTACTTCCTTGCTCTAGTAGCAAGAAGGTTGAACAAGAAGTTCGAACAGGCCATTAGAAGCGCTGATTTAAATCGCCAAAAGGGCATCCTATAGAGCAGGGTGCACTTGCCAAGTCTCTATGTCACCAGGCTTGTCAAAGTGAACAAGAGCTCAGCTACTATCTTGCTGGGATTATACGGAAACCTATCAGACATTACGTGAGGTAGATTAGTCGGGAATCTTTCCCTAGGGTCGTGCGGTAGTGGTCAAACACAGATTAAAATCCCGGGGCGTTGATACGTGTCGATGTCGAATGACTTTGATGAGGGAATGGGTGAAACAGCAGTTGTGACTCGAGGGGGACCGGGAGGGAGGGGGTGTGATGACTCCTTGGGGATCAGCTGACGAAATCTCACTTTTATTACGAAGATGAATAGACGAAGCTTGTGGAAGAATTGGATCAGTTCTGCAGTTGTATAACGAGGCTTTATTGGCTCCGTCCCGTTCAACTATCGGGGAACACACAAGGAGCCGCTGCTCAGAAAACGAGCTGCCTCACAATCCGGAGCTTAATGCAGAGGTAATTGTCAATTAAAGAACTGGATTGTACGAGCACGAAATGAACACGTTTTATTTCTTGACATTAGCTTAGCAGGTGTCTTTAAATTGGTTTTTTTTTCGCTGGTATGCAATCGAAACGTTTTTATTACCATGGAAAAGTTGGAAACTCTTTTAATGGATAGGATTTATTTTTATTATTTTATAACTGCAGCATAGCTTTCAAGCACATGCACCGTGGTAAATAAAACGGACATAACTGAGTAAAGCGCTGCCATTATTATTCAATGAATATGATTCACACATTCATTTCCTGAATATGGCGACCAACAAAAGTTTTTTTTTTCGGTCATATTAATTTCTGTCATGTCCTTTAGGGCATGCATGGGGTCATACCGCATGTGCAATAATTAGCCTTGGCGACGCCGCGAATGCCCTGTAACCATGGAATTGTAATTATGGCATATGAAAAGCGTGCAATTACCACCCTTAGCTTGACAATGCCGCAAGCCCCGTGGGGGATATTGTTGTGTGTGGGGGGGATGGGGCGGTGGCAGGGGCGGGTCTTGAATGGGCTGGTGGCCCGTTGGGACCTGCTGACGAAATCTCCGCCGTTATTTGTGTGATGAATAGACACTTGTGATCGAATCGGATTAGTTTTATGTTCCATCGCGAGAAATTGCGGATCAAGAGACGCGTGTGTCGATCGTGACGCGAGCTTTGTTGCCGACACGAATGCGCACGCGCGCGCGGCTACGGCAGCGGCGACAAACAAAGTACTCATCGGGACTGCTTTTTGAAACAATTCCGTTTGAATGTCGACCAATTTTCACGTTTCAATATTTGCTGTTGTGTGCTCTGGAGATGTAAGCGAGTGAGCTGTGTTTTTGTTTCAAAGTCAGCTTCTGTTGTTGTTGGACATTTCCTCTCAAAGGTTTTTTTTTAAGAAAATGAATTTTTACTACTTATTCAATTTTAAAATTAAGAATTAATTGGATTCGCCTAGAACAACGTTGATCGAATCGACTTGCGTCCATGAACGGGGGAAATTAATTCGTGCTTTTCCATTCGTTATCATATTTTAATTGTGTTTTTTCACTGCTGCGCGTTTGTTTCACTAAAGTGACGTGACACAACAGCTCGCTGATCATGAAGTTATTTTTAAGATATATTTCTTGGCGCTGAAAAAAAAACAATTAAAATCCTGACAGCGTTTCCTTTTCTACAGGAACGCGTTTTGAAAGGAACATCGCCGCCGTTCCGTTCTAAAATAAGTACTCGAGGAACTCTGTACTTTACGTATCATGGAACGATTCAAGTGCGCATGTTACGTCATTGACTTCTTTATGGACGGCTCTTCATCAAACCTGAAACATCCCTTCTGTAGTTATGCAATTCTATGCAGCTTTTACCACTTCTGCGTATTTTCCGGTTTATTGTTGCATTGTTATTTCTGCTCGTGACAATAAGACAATAAATGCACTGGCAATAAATCTTTGGCTGGCCTGTGCACCCTCCGCCACCATCCCGGGAAATGCGGCCTTTGCGATGGTCAAGTTTGGCCAGCTGTGTCTCGCTCTGGTAGTCATTCATTAGTGAGTTTTCCTCCCCACTATAACGGCTGTTTCCCATCCACCCATCGTCCGAAAACAACCCCTTGTAATGCACACGCTCACATTCCTATCCTCAGCCCTGGCGGCCGGCCGGCCGGCCGGCAATTCGCATCCCGCGCTGCCGCTGCGCCTCTTGCGATCCCCGCGAATATGTTCGCCAAAGTCTTGTGCAGATAGAATATAAATACGGCTTTGCTCCTGCTATAAGTATTAGTAACTTTTAGACACATACACCTTTACATTTATGTTTGCACTATTTAGTAAAGCTATTCTGACCGCTTTCCGAGCGTTGGCCCCTACAAAATACAATCGTAATACACTGAAGTTTTAAATGATCTCGTTATTGCTGGTAAAATGTAATTTACTGTACGTACTCCACTCTAGCTTCTCATTCTTATCTGCTTGTTTTATTAAAAATGCATTAATGGTAAAATGATGCCTTAAATGGAAGTCAAGAAAATCAGTGTGGTTACATCGAAGCGAATGCCATTCTCGAGTCCATAGAATGTTAGCAATTCATCCTTGGATGGACATCTTATTCTACATGAAAGGTTTTCTTGGGGCCGTAGCGTACCTTAGTATCTTTCGTTTAAACACACACACACACTTCCAGTATCTGCACTAATTTTATGTTCCTCAAAAGTTATAACCCTCAGAAGAGTAACTTCTCGTAGGTTTCTGTCAATTAATTCGTCGTAGCTTTGTAGTCAAAGATTTTCAGAGAGAAGTATTTACGTGAATTGAAATAGCACTGGCTTAGCTTTCTGAGCGCGAATGTCGCTGAGTTGCGATGATTAGCTAATTTACTTATACAGCTACTTCAATTTTGAACCTGCGCAATTTCAAAACTTACGCGCGCAAATGTTGTAGACCATTGTACGCAAAATAAAAATTACCTCTGAATTCCAGTCAGTCATACCAGTGCAGCAAACGTCACCTCAAATCAGCAGCAGCAATAGTAGTTTATATAGTGATGCGAACTGATTTTCATTTCGGCCAGTCAATATCTGTCTCCAATGCTTTTATGACGTGATAAAATAGATCACACGTTCAGTGAAATGGACATTGCAAAATATACTAACAGTCAATCTCCCGTAAACGCGGAACCATTTAACCTGAATTGAAAATTTCGCAAAGCGTTATCACAAAAAGCAATTAAAGAAGTTGCTGAACCTTTACTGCATCCCCTCTGAGTCTGACCCGCGCATTCACTAACGGTTTGCACAAGCGAGTGCCGTGGCGCCAGATTTTCCGTGCAGCATGGAAATGTCTGGACTCGGCAAAGCAGCTGACTCTGATTTGGGTTTAAAGTCGACGCCGGCTGAATTTACAATCACATTCAAGTTGTCTGCTGCTGGACTAATTAACTTCTCGCGAGGAATTCTACTGCCTCGAGATCGATAATTAATTTCCTTCTGCTGTGCACTATACCGCTTGCTTCGAGTGTAAATGAAATAATAAACAACTGTATGGAACTTCACGGGTCAGATGAAACTTACAGCGTTCAAATATGAATTAGCATCGTTGCAATTTACCTTGCACGAAATACGACGGCAAGTTAATGAATTATGACGTGAAACTTCTTGGAGAGAGATTTTGTCCATCGTTCTCTAGTTAATCATCTCTACAGCTGTTAGTTGATGCTGTAAAGCTGCATGCAAAGGGGATACTCCTAGACGAATGGCACACAAAAATAAATTTTATATTTTGCTCTTTTTGCTTTTCTCGTACGAAACGGTTCTTCTTATTTCGATGAAACTTTCAGAACGTTTTTAATTTATAACCTTAGACATACAATCTTTATGAGCCCAATCGATTCCACACTCATTTATTTCAAAACAAATTGTTTAGAATATTTTCTAGATGTATTCATTTATTAGACTCTGAACAATATTTAAACAGTCTCAAACATGATGCAATAGAATATGAAAACATAAAAACGTTTTCACAATTTCTCAAGCGAATCTCGATTATATTTTGAAGGTATAGCTGCGTGTTCTGCTTATTGACTTGACTAACAAAACAGCAGCGTTTTACTTCAAAAAAACAATAACAATAAGTTGAATAGACAATTTTTCAATTACCCTTTAGCTTGCCCAGTTAATGGTTCGATAAATAGTCTGTTCGTGAGGTCGCATTTGAATGGACGCGACCCGGCGCGAGCTGCTAGCGGGAAAGCAATTAGTCTTATGTGGCCTCAGCTCTCCATCGTAACGCGACGGTACTCGAGCAAAGTATACACTCGGACATTGTGTCAAGGGAGTGCCGCGGTTGTAACTAGACCATCATAAGTGAGATGCTCTTTTGCTCTGCCAGCCTGCCTGCCTGCCTGCTTGCCTGCCTGCCTGCCCCCCTGCCTACCTGCTGGTCCATCCGTCGAGTACTCGTGACTCCCCTCAATTAGACACCACCATACTGTATAACTTGGTATATAATGATATTGCTTTAGTTAAGCAGCTTTAAACCACCAATTAAAAAAAAAAAATTAGTTAAGCAGCTCTACACACTTGGGTACCGTGCAAGCTCCTTTAATGTCATAAGCAAGCAGTTCTTTTTAATTCTCATTGATGTTGGCGCTCTTATTGTC
>QKMV01000303.1:0-25052 GCA_003287335.1 Lednia tumana
CACACACACACACACACACACACACACACACACACACACACACACACACACACACACACACACACACACACAACGTGTAAGTTACTGAATCAGTAATTCCCAAATGCCAGTTCATGAAATACATGAACAAATAGCCACAGTTTGAAACCAATTCTGATCTAAAAATCGCTACCTCATATTTTCTGCTCACATTCATATTTTTCGCGCAGTATAGTACCTCTCGTGCGATATGAGCCGCGGCATTGCAACGGGTGCAGTTCTCTATTTATTTAGTATTTATGCAGGAGAAAACATACTACGTCGGTTGGTTCGGGCTTGTGCAGGCCACGGCCAGTTCAAGCTCGCCATCCACACATCTGTCGCCGCTTGTCAGGTGTTGCCGTGAATCTTGCTGAAGCTCGCAGCATCACGGCGGCTGTAACAATAGCGTGGCACGCTGGTGCAACGGCGCGCGGCGCGTGCAATATTAGCTGGCAGAAAACATGTTCGTCCGCCATCCTCCATAGCTGCAAGGCGGTGTCTCAACTACTTCCCTTTGGCTTCAGCGGCCGTTCCAGACCGTTTTCAACTTGAAATCTAAGCGAAATCTGTCACCTGTCACTTATGCTCGTACTAAGAAAGTTTTGGTTGCGTCCGTAGGCGCAATATAAAGTGATATTCAAATTAAGTATAGTTTTGCCAGTCCAGTGTGACAAGAAGTTGTGGTCATGGATGAACACAAAATGGAACTGTACGAAGTAACGTAAGCAGTTTAGTTGAAAACTATTTGGTAAACTACTATAATTAGTTGGGAACTGCATTCGAGAACTTTCTCTCGCTATTAAACAAAACGACGCAGACCAATTTGCACTTAACCTAGAAAATAGGAATTGTTCAGCTGGAATTTACGTGTAATTATATAAAAGGACGAATGGCAGTTTTTATACACTGACAAGTAAGAACCAATATAGCTGATAAAAACGGAGTATTCTAAATTTAGAGCTCGTGCTGTCAAGATGTGACTATGGTGGTTTGCATCAGAACAAGTGACCCTCTGTGTGCAACCCGACGGATGTGTTTACTTACTAAATAATGGCAGGTGACATCTTTAGGACCCTAGCGATTACCTGTAGCTCTGATCTTTGAGCAAATACGTCTGTTTATATTGAGATGCATGCAGAGGGTTCCAGAATCTGTTCATATCGACGGCTGGCAGGGAGAGACAACTTTTCTACTCTCTTCTAAAGACATTAATATCTTGATGTTTTTAGACATGTATTTTTTTCATTCATGTCAGAATTGAAATAAATTATGTCCTCACCATTGCTAATTTAACCATGTTGGCGTAGTCTGTAATTCCGTGGTTTTCGTCACGTTTATTTCTTTCTCACTATCGTCGTACACTGGCGTACAGTTCCTATACATAAATATCGAATAAAAATTTCGTCGTTAGTCGTTAGCGAAATATTCTGATAGACCATTCAATCACCAACAACGTTATAGGAAGGAAAGAATACGAAGGTAAAATATTGATTTGTATTGAAGGAAAGTATTCCATGTGTTTTAACATTTACGGCGTGGAAACGTGAGTTTTCTTTACCGTGATGTAACATTGAGAGAAGTGGTAAATCTCGGTGCAAATACATCCTTCCTCTTCCATCGTAGCGTGGGTGAGATGACTGATAAAGAAGAGACTAGTAAAGGTGGCAGCTGTCTGGCCGATATCTACTCAACTAATCGACAACAACCCTCCGGCCTTCCAAAGCGGTGCTGCGCTGAACCAGCTCTGCTATATCGTAATCTCGTAGATGAATTTTTGGTTTCGGGTAAAGTTTGACGTTTACACTTTATGTCTGCGTTTGACAACCCTTCTACAACGACAGAAATTGGTTTTTGAAACAAAGTTCACAACTCTAGCCAACTTCCACACGGATTTTACACTGATTAAAATGGAGGCGCCAGCTTATGGAATGTTTCAGTATAAGCTTATACCATATACCATCAAACAATTTTATTATAGGGTTCCAAAATTACAGCTTGAATTTTCCAGATAAACTGTAAATTCGGTGCGATGAAAAAAAAAGCAATCACTCATCATCGTGTTACGTGGAACATGGGCATACTGAGGCCAGTGTTAATTTGTACCTTGTTAGAAGTGTGAGCGATGGGAGGTCTGAAATTAGCGGTCAGCTTCCAGGTGCAATGTCCAGCTAGCATGTTGGCTACTGAGCGCTCTCTTGGTTTATAACGACCCTACTATCAGGGCAAATCAATCCTTTCGCAACGCCGCCCAACCATAAAGGACTATTTTTGCCCAGAAGTGTTTTCCTTTAGAAAAGTGCCAGTTATGACGATGTGCAACTAAGTATGGAAGAGATGATGAATAGGGGTGCTTACATACACATGCTGTACGTATTGAATAATGAACATAACACCCTACTGTGATATTATCTAATCGACCCCTAAATTACATTTCTGGTGTGGGATTCTTGCAACTCGATTGATGGTGCTAAAAGAGTTTAAATATTAGTGTAAATGTTCCGTTACGTCGTAAACTATGTGGTAGCCACCGTAATTGGCGGCTCGCTACATAGTAATTACTGCTCGCGCGAAGCGGAATTAAGGGTCGCGCGCGTTGAAACGAGATAAGTTTTATAATCCAGGAAACAATCCACGAGCGCGCCCCGGGGTGCGTCGGCGGTACTCTCTATGGATTCGGAATTCACGCTTTTAATATGTTTTTTCGAACAGCCTTGGGCATTTGTTGCTAATCGATTTTCCAGGAGACGATTTTTTTAATTCGCCCCTTAATTGCAATTAAAAAAACGTACGCGACGTTCAATTTTATCTTAATGTTCGTATTGCGTCTATTAAGCGACACAATTAGTCTCATTGCAAGAAAAAGTTCAGAGAGAAAAAAGCGGAAGAGAGAATAGAAGTGCAAGCCTGAATTTAAAATCTACACCATCGAAATTTAAATTAGGTACCTAAATCTTCGTTTTTATTACTTCAATTTCTTCGCAGGAATCATGTCGTACATACCTGTACACAATCTTAACTGAACCGTCATGTAATTGACTGACATATTGTAAAGCACGTTAGATCAGTCGTCTACATCGTTACGTAACCCGCAGTTAAACCAGCTAAGCATGGCGACTAAAAAGGACTCAGCTGCGTGCTTTACCGAAGGTATTTTCCACACACCTTAAGAAATCTGCGCACCTGGTTACAACCCTGCGCTACTTTATATCTCGACGTACACATAAACGATTTCAATTGCCTTTTATTTCATTGTCCCGGGACGAATGAGAGAATATTAAATTTCACAAGAGTCAAACCTTACAAGACGACAGCGAACGATCGCGAGCGGGGAGTGTTTTATTTTATAAGACATCGGTGGTAGGTATAGTTATAGTAGGTACTCGTTCACGTTGCTTTGCTTTGACGAGCCGTGACAATGAAGACCACATCGGGCAAACACAGCTGGGTAGCAACGTTTAATCGCGGCATCAGAATAAAATACTATATAGAACACTAGCCTCGACTCCGGTTTGTGAAAGAGACATACGTCGTGAAGATTTTCACGGTCAAAGTGATTTAGTCACCTTTACTTGCGTTTCCTTTCACGAAGCTCGCCTGATTAAAAATTTTCAAAATTACGCAAATGGTTTCCCAATGGTGAGAGGATATGTCTCTTAAAATTAGAGCCTTTATGGTAAACGAAATACTTCGTAAATAAATTCCTGGATTTCAAATAAATGGAACCGATTGTACAAGACATTGGTCATGCACTCAAGTAAATACAAAAGCACGAATTGTTTACCCATTAGCGAGTCCACTTACCCCTTGTACTATATCCAGAAGTGAAGAACTCCACTCCACCTTACCCTTAATTAATCCCTAGATCCGCATTTGTGACATGCGTCCCAAGTAGGTTAATCCTAGCAACAGAACATGTGTTATCGTGGATCTGGAATGATTCAGTAAGCCCTACTGCTACCAAACTTTAGGCTAAGCCAAATGTTCATCCTACACCAGATACATTATCACCTCATATTATCATCGTATATGGCGTGTCGTGTTAATCCACGGCCTTATGTTTCGGTGGTTTAGAGTCACAAAGTGTCAACGCGACTCTCGCCAAAGCGGAAAATTATTTAAGAGACGATCGTTTGGATTTTCCAGCCGTTCCTGGAGATATAATAAACGCATCAACCTTTACGGAGGCTTGGATGATGAAATTTGCATACTTTAAAATAGTATTAAGGTGCTCATTGAGTGAAGATAGAAATGTAATTGAATAAAATCTACGACTATTTGTCCACACCTGCCCGGAGTACAGATAATATGAAGTGCGCCTGGCTAAAACGACGCACGATGTACATTTCAGCTGCTGCCATTCGTTCAATTCACATCTGCCGACAACGGTGTTTGCTTTGAGGTTATTCGGATAAATCCGCTAAACGATATGGTTATTGGGTGCAAACACAATATTAATACTGTGTTGATCGATCACGTAAGCAGAAGTTCTATTCTTCACAGGACGATGGAACGCAATTTGGATTATTTATGTTGGGTTTAGGTCCTACGACAATTGCAAGTGATGAAAATTGTAGGTAAGCCGTATAGCTTGAGAAATTCATTAAGGTAGACCATCTTCTCTAAATAGATGAGTTAATAACTAAATTTTAAGCCCTATAAATATTTCGCCTGATTCCCCCCACATTATAGGTATAATGTCCCACTCCTATCCCGTGTCTGTTTAAAATTGCAGGTTTAATTTCTTCTCCGATATTCCAAAGTAACTAAATAGCATGCCCTCCTTTACTTATTTGAAAGCTAACAACTTTGAATCCGTACACATTCCGTACCAGTTATCCTGGTTGTGAATGGGAATTTCCGTGATTCCCACCGTAATTCCAGGAAAATTCTGGAATAGGTGCCTCGTACCACGGAACGCGTCCATCTCCTTACCAGACGTCCCTCAAGTTAGCCACTCGAAAGTTAGTCACTCTGAACAGTGGTTAGTGCTACCAAATGAGTTCGTTTTCAAAAGTTCAAAGTTTCCAAAAAATTGCAACACGAGATGCTTATTAATTTAGTTCGAAAGGTGCTCAGAATAACTTCGTTCGTCAAATAGAGTTTTAATTGATGCCATCTGATTTATTTGTATGAAACGGTACACATTATAAGATAATTAGCTTTTCCTGAAAATGATACAAAAGAGCTATTGCTTTTCGTTGCGTGAACGAACCGAAAAAATTCTATAATTTTAATGGATATTTGTCAAGCTCATATAACTTACTTTTAACTTAACTGTAACTTCAAAATGAAGGCAAACATAGAATTTTATTCGTTACTCTTACTTGTGGGGCCTGATATCAATATCATGTTACTTTTAGTCTCGTGATCGATGGTTTTTTCCGATCATATTATATACCTACCCTCAAAAAACACAAATGTAAAATGTAAAATATGCCTACCTGTTTTAAGGTAAACAGCTCATCCAATCGATCCCAAAACTCAAAAGCAAGAAAACAAAACACGAAAAATGTTTAAAGGTGCCTAAAAAAATATTTTCAAAGAGTAGAGAAAACAAATATCAATTTTCTGGCTCGTTTTATGTGTCATTACATTGCTTTTTTACTAAAACTAATATTTCTGTCCACATTACCAGACGCTAGTCAATCACGAAGACGTGAGCTTACGAATTAGGTAGTTTATTATCCAGCCCAACATTGATTGAAAATATTTTGTACATTTTTATAAAATTGATACAAATATAAATTGATTTATGTACTAATGTATATGTGAATAAGCTAATAACTTTGAAAAAGGTACGTGAATGGCATATTTTCTCACGTATTTCTCAAACAAAGTAAAGAGATGATGTTTTTATTTGCGTCACAAGAGCCTATGTTAATTCGCACGTTCAAAAAACTTTATCTGAAAAGCTAGACACGACATCGATTTTAAATTCAACGCAATGTGACGAACACAACAGGCTACGAGTTCAACAAACATGGTAGTGTTTTGGAACCATGGGTCGAGTGGATGGGCCACCTTGATAAATTGATAAATATTGCATGTGATAAAAAGTATGTAGGACTCTCATTGACTGGAATTCTTCGATTGAAGAAAGTCTCCCGAGCTGGTCCCTGACCGTTGATCCCTCGTCGCTTGCACCAGACGGTACAGACTGCAGACGGCGAATCGACCTACTTTCCTGCATTTAAGGGATGACCGCACGCTCCGGGGGACTCTTAGACGTTGCGATTTCTCGATGAATCAAAGAGTGAAAGTGATCGGCATGAAGAAGAAGAGTCATGCAGGCGTTAGATTACGACCTCAACCATAAGTCATCCCGTAAGCATGCTTGCTGACATGCCCCCCCATGCACCACGTCAAAGACCTACTATCCTTTCTTTACCCACTCTGTCATGGCAATCAATGCATAGGAACTCACTGGAGTGAAAAGCAAAAGTTTCGTCCAGAAAACTCGCTCTCCTTTCTACCTTCGCGAGGTTACTTTAAATTGGCTGAGACAAAGCTAACAAATCAATTAATTTCGACAACCAATATTATTTTTCGAGGCTTAAACTCGTAACAAAAAAAACAATTAGCGTTACTGGTTAATAAAAATGTTAATTAGTTTGTCGGCTTCGCATTAAACTGGAGTCGAAATTGTGACCATGGAACTTTTTCTCCGGGTTGATTATAACAGTGGCACCTTAATTAACTTGGAAAACTCATGGCTGGTTGGCCACACAAGAGTGGTTTAATTGTGATACTTTAAAACAAATTAAATAAAGTCTTACACTTTTGAAGTTTGAAATTTGAGCCCCTTGAATCTTCAATCAGAAATATTTATACCTAGACGAATGTACGTGAGAGACTTTTCGCAGTTGACTCATATATATTACTATATATATTGACTCATATATATTAAATGCACTTGCAAGTGCACTAGCACTCAGCGTCATTCTGGACTCTGCATTTAGGATGAGACAAGGTTGAAAGTGCATCTTGATGCACACGATACGCTCACGCCCGGTAGCAATGCAGCATGCACTGACAGCTGTTTTCAGCCCTTTCTGTCGGTCGGTGGGCGGTCATCGTAGGGGGTTGATGATGGTAACATAAGTCCATCAATCGATTCTACCAACCCTTCTGATCGATTACACGACAATCGATAGCCACAAATCACGAAACTAATCAATGCCAGGTGCATGTGATCCACAACACGTGTACGAGAGTGCGATAGTGTTTTTTGTTAGTGTTTAATGTGTGTTTATCCGCAACACCCGGTCGTTGGGGGCCAGCTTAACCACACAAAAAACAAATTTACGCACAATTTGAAAAAATATATACCTCCATGAGAGCTTTTAAATTGAGCAATATTTTTTAATTGAGAATAAATCCCTCGTATTAATTTTTAAAAAGTTGAATTCTGGGTCAAAATGCTAAGAAATTCACTAAAATTTTCCGACTTTTCGCGAACTATATTAGTACTCACTTCTTCAGGGGGGAAAGCGTTCGATTTAGATTTAAGAGCGATTTATCCTCCAAGGAGTGAGCAGCGTAGCTTGGTAAACGTCGGGAGAGTTTTAGTGGTTTTTTTAACATTTTTACCCAGTTTTAAACAGTTTTTTTTTGAAAACTCAGCAAATATTAAGAAATAGACATGAATCCAAAGAATTTAATAATCCCTCGTACAGATAGGTATGTATAGATAACCTTATCCTGTCAGTGCATGTTATGGTCGATTTTATGAACAAATAATATTCCGAATGTGACTTCTTGGAATTTTGAATCACACGGAGAAGACTTATTATGTAATAGGTTGTACAATGACCTATAACAGTTAAAATTAGCCATAAAACATCTCGCTGAGAAAGTCTTTTCCTAATCTGAACAATTATAAATGAAGGAGGATAACAGAAAGATGCCGCCAGCTTTCGGCTCTTCCTCATCCTCACACATATCTATATTTATATCCACGATACCCCCCATTGTCTGCATCCCACTCATTAACCAGCATATTCCTACCCTGGCAGGGCCGCACGAACATTCCAGCAACGACATCCATCTACTCTCGGAAAGCTGTCAGATGCTTATTTCTTTTTAATAACACACCTTGCGCAATTGTGGTTGATCCAAATGTGGTTTAGTTATAGGTGGAGGTAGACCTATGTATACCATGTGACCTGCGTCGAAACGGTACCGTTGTAATGCATTTAGTTGGGGTGATTTTTGTGTGGCTGTTACATTATTTTTTAAGTCCTTTCTTTACTATTCATTTCTTATGTGGTGATATCCTTATGGTAATCACGAGTATTATTTATCACACCTTAAATTAGTCGCAATGGGTTCAAATGAAAAAGCGCCCTAAAATGTTATTTTCGATTGATTCCAAATACAAACAATGCTGTTCGGTGGGGCTAGAAGACTCGGTCAACAGTTTTCTTGGAATAATTGCTTTATTGTGGATTTAATCGACAGTCGCGTGTTTGACGCGTGGGATGCAATGCTCTGTCAAGTCCCGCGGCTTCTGATCTAACTCATTATCTCCGTTTAGCTTCGCTGAATACTATCGACATAAATCACAGGTTCGCTTGTCCATGGCGAAATGCACGCGAAGATTTTCGCAGATAAGTGCGACTTGCAAACTACTGCAATCCATGACAACTACACGTGTGTGTTTGTGTGTATGAGTGCGAGTGTGTGCGAGTGTGAGTGCCGTGTGCAAAACTGGAAATCTTGTCCGTTGGATGACAGTTAGACCTAACCATTGTGTTGCGGATTCCTCTCGGAGATAACCAAATACGGTTCCAGTAGCGAATATCGAATAAAACACATTGCAAATTATTCAACGTCCACACAAATCAGTGTCGACACGTAGACTAATGCAGATGTGTGCAGTGTGCAATAACTGTTGGGACGTCAGCAATGCAAAATAACGAGTGGCATAGAACTGCATCGGTGCATGCTTAATCTTAATGCAGTGTTCAACTTGTAGCATGTCAACTTGCAGTTTAGTTCATAAACACGTTCTAAATCATTGTGATTACTTTCGAACGATTAGTCTCAAACTACATGTCTTCTTTCTGCTGGGAATAATGCGTTTGTATCCCGATCAAGCTTCAGTCAACGTCTTGGTCGCCGTCGCCGCTGCTGCCACCGAGGCCGCATCTCTGCACGACTCTATGGCTGCACCTTCCGTTGCGTGGTCTCCAGAGCGCTTTGTGCAGCAGCGACGATAGTTCAAAAGATGTGTGCACCAAGGCGTAGTTGAATATGATTTTTTACACCCGTCAATGTTCTGTCAATGACCATACATCCAGTTCTTCGCATCTTCTCATCCCCGGCTGCCTGTAATGTAATTCTCCATTGAAATCCATGCAAATGCAATGTAATTCGGCCGCAACTTATTATGCAACTTGGGGGCTACCCGCATGGTCAGTCATCATTAGAGTCATCTAGTCCACGCCTCCCGTTCCATTATCTTTGACTCACTGAGAACAAACTGAATAGAATGATGTATTCAACGAGCTGCCTGTTATACTACCTATCCATAACTCGTCACTTGTGAAGGGGAAAAGAGTCAATGGCTGAAGACTTTTTCCCATCATCCGTTTGTCATCAAAAGAGGTTTGTTCGCAAAGACGTGATGGCCATCATAAGATGCGTGAGTGACGATGCATACGCAATGAGGAGGCTCTTAAAAAGGGTTATAATATGGGACAGGTCTTGTGTAACCGAAAAGTGCGTGAATAATAATATAATAGTCCCGTAGCCCTCATCTCGATATGGTTGCATTATATTATCAGCTTTGTTTCGTTGAGCGCGACTGCAACTCTCGACGTTTGACGAAATGCAAACAGCTTAAAACCGTCAGTAGTCATTCGTCGATGGAGGTCCTTAATCCTCCGCTCGTCGGCCTGATTGTTGGTTTGTCCGCATTTCATCCTGATTGCATGGTTTGTTTGCAAAGAGCCGCTCAAGTGTGAAATGTAATTCCCTGCTCTCGGAGAAATTCGTCTACACCAATTCCCCCACTTAGCAACGCTCCTTGGTAGTTGCTTGTGTCCAGTTTGATCGGTTATTACTTATTGGTTATTAGTAGGCCCACAATAGGGTCAAAAACGATTGGCAATTTTAGAGCGTGTCGCCGTCATCGCTGCCGCCACCGCCGCGTGTCAACTTTCGCTAGGGCATAAAAGTGTCGATAACAACATGGTTATGAAAAATCTCTAGGCGACGTACATGTCGAATGTTTTTCACTTTCACGTGGCAGTGCAGGCTTTGCTTCGTCGATTCGTGTAGTGTCCACGCTGCGGTGATTGTGCCCTATCCGCTCGTAAGCTGCGAGGCGTGGCACATTATTGGACCACACAATCACATCGAATCGTCGTGACAAGTGTACACCGCTTGTTAACGAGACTGCAATCAGCTGTTGATCAACTTATTGCAACTTATTGTCATGTCTGACTGTCTCATAGTTATTATTTGAACCCGTGAACTCATGACACACAATATTCAGATATCATCTCACTGCATTGTCGATTAGATTGCAACTCCAAACATTATTACAAGAACGTTTTGCATTGTTTCAGCTCATATAAGGCTTATCTATGCATCTTAGATGCATCTTAATCTTCAAGCAAAATGGCAAACAATATCAATTCTAGTCGAGGGTTAACTATCTGGATTGGAGTGTTCACCTTACATATCGGATGCATTTTACCATGAAAGGGTATGCAATATACTCAGCTCATGCAGTGATTTCCCCAATTTTAGTAACGTTGTCTAAATTAATCGGGAAATATAGAACTAAGATGCAATTACAGAGTAATACGTTTCTGTTGCATTCTACATGCGCTTAAGTGCATGTTGCGAAATGATGTATTACTGCACATAGATAGAAAAATTCAAACAAACATAATTTAGGGTTTGTTTGGCGCACAAAAACGATCCCTGTAAGCTGATGAAAATGCAAATATCGCAGCTTGCACAGCCTCGATGAGTTAATAATTTCTGTTAAATGAAATCATCATTAAATGTGTTGACAGGCTTGAAATGTTGCGCTGAAGTTCGTACGTAGTTCTCGGAGAGGTGAGCTGACCCTGCACAGCTAGTAGCATAATGCACGGACCACGGACATGATGGAACAATCATGCTCGCATCTGACCGGTCGGTCATGAGTCATCACGCATACAGCATTGGTCCATGGGACGTGTAGCCCGGGTCAGATGGAAGAGGACCCATCACGTGGGCTTTTAGACGAACTAGGTACAAGAAACGTTGGCAAGATGATATATTTGCTATAGACAACACTTAGACAGTCGCCCAGAGCACTTAGCTACCGGAAACTAACATTTTGCAATTTGCAAACGAATTTTATATTTACAATTTATGGAGTGGGTTTGTTTTCAATTTATTAAAGCCATATTCTAATTTACTTGTGACGTACACTGACAAAATCAATCGGTTATATTGATTGGGAAGTAATTATATGTCCTAGTTTACTTTGTATTTGATTATACACGTGATAGCATACCTATTGTTTTGTTAGACACATGCACCTACGCAGCCATGTCTCTGGCAGTGTCGTGTACATGGGGGGTCCATATATTGTATAATAATATTATTTCTCCGTAGCCAAACTTTGCTCGGATGCTGGAAGCTGAATGCGTGACCCGTTTGGATCAGATAGGCGCCTGAGGTAGCTCTGCTCCTTCGGAGACCTCCTCAAGTGAACTGGCCATGGATTGACTCGACAGATCGCTGCTGGTTTGATGGACAGACTGATCGGGGAGAAAGCTTACTACACTCGTCGTGATACCGAGATGACAAAAGACTCTTCAATGTATTGACACAATGACTTCTATGTGGTTGATAGCTGGAACAGGAGAAGGCGTTCGTGTATTGGTACTGAACTCGTCTTAGTGAGCGCTGATCAAAATCAACCGCTTCGAGTCTCGAGTTTTAGCCACCGAGGTAGTCATTAAAGACTGGTAGAAGAATGTTCGATGAAAAAATGTGTGTAGTAGTTAAAAGCTTAACATTAAAGATATTAAAATTTCATCTCCACGAAAAATCATCCTATTGTTCTTGCCGTATCTCATTCGATCCGAGCTCGTGTATACCAAACTTGGCACCTCCACTTTAAGCGCGAGCACCTACATCAGCTGACAGATAGACTACGAATGAACAATTCACCGGTGACTTTTGGCTTCTTCACAAAAATGCCCAAAGTTTCCATGTACAATGGTGCGTCGATCAGTGGCGGATCCTTGAAAGGGCGGTGGTTTTCGTGTGCACGATCAAACCACGGCCGCGGCGGCGGTGGCGGCGGCGGCGGCAATGCATCGTGCCTGTCGAAGGCCCACCAGCATAGCACACGGAGGGGGCACCCCGGGACGCTTCCTCAATCGCATATATCATTCCAGAACGCGGATTAAAGGTTTCAAGTTCATGAGAACAGTACCACCAAACGGCCGTTTAGCATAGGCATATACTGCGCTCGTTAGCTATGTTCATGGACGTGTTAACTTTCCTCGTCTAATTTACTTAGAGTTATGCGATCAACGGTTTCCGATGTGCTTTACTAGCGTCCAATAGTGCTGTATTGGTTAGTGGAGCTTGAAATTCCTGAAAGTTCTACAGCAACTAGGCGCTGTTTGGGGGCCCCGGGCCCTGACCCCAACAAATTCGAAACAGATAATTACTAACTCCAAAATATTCGCTTCGGGCGTATATAGAAAGTAGAACCCATATGTGCACGGAATCGTCGGCAAGTGTATAGAGAAGGGTGCAATAATTTGGGGATTTAAATGCACGGTAAAAAAGTCTCATAACTGTCTCTTCATAAAAAGTACTTAGTCTGTTGACGAATATAACCGGAGGGCAGAAAGAGGTTTCTTATTCTAGTGTTTGACCATATCACTTCCAACCATTTGACGTGCAATGGTAACACACAAGATAAACAGTCCCAATGTTTGTACTACTCGACAACTTATGCATCCCATCTGTTAAAAGGAATCATTCGGCTGTAAGGGTAAAGCGCATCTTAGCTCTCGCTCATAATAAACGTTATTTATGCAAATGTTTCAGGTTTTGCGCAACTGTAGTTGATTAAGTGGAAGTTTCTCTCCACTTATGTCTCTGCATGTGTGTAATGCGTAGCTAGTAGAAGTGCGTGAGACCATGCCATAGGTGTGGACGCAGATCGGACGGGGTGATAAACGCTTGGTGGTGACCTTATGACCAAACTCTGAAGGTGTGAACACTGAAAATAGCATTCAATGCAATAGAAAGGTGTCAACTCGACAGCAACTGCAAGATAACGACTCGAGGTTCGCGAAAGACTCAACAGTTTGCAAGACGAGACGACCCGAAGAATGCATACAGATTCGCTGAGGATAATACTGCAGAGTACCTATACCTATACCAACACGTAATGTTCTCCAGGAGCTGAACCCCATACGGCACCCGCAGAAACCATCGTAGAAGCAAAATTTCAGCATAGAAACCTTGAAGGTCCCTGTCATTCCTTCAATCAATCAATCAATAGTCCAATTTGTTGTCCTTTCAAAGAAATTACTACATATTTAACTGGGTTACAGTAGGGAAGGGGGAAGGGCGTCGAAGGGCTCTTTGCAGCACCGACCTCGCTAGTTAAAAACTGGCTTAAAAACCATCAATGCAAGCTGGGTAACCTGCTTTTTTATTTCTAAAAGCATAATCCATATTAATATAATGGAAGCCTATTACTAGTTGTAGCTCGAGAAACAGAATGAAAGAATCACGTATAGAGAAACTGCTTATGAGGTCATTTCCTGTGCCCACCTCCCGAACCCCATGGCTCTTAACCTTAGAGCTTGTTGGTAAGTAAAAAGCGAGCAAAGCAGGAGAGTAAGGGGTTGTTTTTCGAGCACCGAGCTATTGCATAATAGAATTTCAAGTGAAAGATCTTGCAAAGGGATTGCAGCTGGCCGGAAGGGTGGGAGAAGGGGGTGAAGAGAGAAATGTTGTGCAACCCATGTCGTGATTATTGCAAACACTTTACACACGTGTTATACTAACGTTACACTCGATACTTTCTTTCAAGTGTTGCATGCCATTTCCGCTGAATATGTACCTATGGCACTGCATCAATTTTATCCTGGCAATAGATATTCAGAATTATCTAAAACCGTTGGCACTGTAGCCCAAATTTTTCAAATAGTTGAGCCTTTCTATGGGTAGAAATAAGATCAACGAGCTAACTTCGTCAAACTGAATTCGTGACTCATAGATTGTAATTTCTGTACCTATAACCAAAATACTCTCGGTTCAAGTAGTTCGTTTTAAGAATTTTCCGATCAGTGAATTTAATCTTGCCGTCGGGTGTGCTTACACTAAGTAGTTATGTCATTTAAAGGTGATCGATTTGGATCCCGGAGGTGCAAGATGAGGTAAAAATTTTCCCTTCGTGTCAGCAATTTTAATTAATGTCAAGCTTTCATCTCGGTTATCTCTAAACACGACGCGAGTTTTTTTATATTATCAATTCACTCTTCGCTTGTATTTTAGTTTTCGACCACTTCTCATTGAACCACCATCGCTTGGTGAAAACATTAACGGCGTGAGCTATTTTACGAAATTCACAACAGCCAATCAACGGCAAGAAAATGGCATGACAGATAATTAATGTCCTCCAGCCACTTGAGCGAACACGAGTCAAAGGACGACAGGACGATTATCCTGCAAGTTTTTCCCTCACGATAACCGAAATATTATCACATCCAAACATAATGATTCGAGTGACTTGACACATTAATTAATTCCCTGCCATGAATGCGACGAATGCTCAGCCCCGGCTGCATGAGCATGGCTCAGGTTTCACACGACATGCCTTGCATCTCATCAGGACATCTTGATACAAATGTCTGGCCTGCCTATAGGTAGGCGAATCTATGCCCAGACACGTCTCAATTCAGGCCAACTTGGCACCAAATATTCATCTCTGAAAGATGATGGATTCTTTACGATTTAAATCCAAACTGACGAAGATTTATTTCCTTTTATATGTGTAGAATCATTCCTTTTTTGTCGGGGGATATAAAAGCTATCTCCACGTATATAACGTAAATAATTTATTTTTAGATCAACGTTCTGGAATGTAATCCACAAAAGTATGGCACAAATAGATGTAGTAGTAAACTGTCCGTGTATAATTCAATAAGTGACTAATAATTTCAAAATCGTGATCAGACTATGGGACATGTGCTAAATTTATTTCTAGAAAGAATAATGTACGTTATCAACTATGACGATTGACAATCCCATTTTCTTTACAATCGGTAAACTGTGTAAGCAGTTGGATAGCGGAGACGGAAAGATGTTATCGCCTTATCACCATAGCCGCGCCGTGACAATGCAAAGCACGACCAAGCAGTCACAGACTGTCATATCTCATGATCATGTGTTTTGTGCTCATGTGGTCCCTCGATCAGATGTGGGTGCCACAGACCACACTCTGCCAAAGCATACAGCAATATAGCTGCATGCATGGCATGTGGTATGTGGATAGGTTTTTTACCACCTTGAAATGCAATTCTATAGAATTATTGATCGATTCAACCATGAATAGAGTTTGAGGAAACGGATTGCATTGTGCGGACGCGTGTCTCTATTGAAGTTCAGCATCCCTCGACACACCGTCAGCACCCCCACACAGAGATGACCTGTCCGATGCAGGTGCCCCAGTCTCCAAGTTCGTGCAGGAAGTGGAACTAGGTGACGATGTTATTTCCACACAAACTCTGTAATTCTGAATTCAGGTGAAAAACTCACATGGTGCACAGTAAGTAGACGACACTTTGAAAGTGCTCACGTGCAATTTGCATGAAGATTTTACGCGGCAAAGTTTTCTAAGATCTACGTTGCCTTTCAGGAGTTCAAAGTCTTGAGAGTAATGTGTGTATCCTTAGGCGCACGTTGTGCAATGCATCGACAGGATCCATCGTGATTAAACAAGTTGAAATATTATGAGAAATATTGCCAAATGCACGATTGCGATTGCGTAAGATTGCGTGAAATCGAGAGGGGCAGCCTATGATTTGGACAGGTGAATGTATTGAAAGAAATACGAAAAGCTATGTTTGAGTAACAAACTGCGCGAGGATTCTGAGAATACCAAGAATTCTTCATCCAGGAATAATAAGTTCGAGCCGCATGGATATACAAATTTTACCACAAAAGAAGCTTTCCTCCTATAATTGCGAGTATCAACTACTGAACCCTCGATATAGATTGCTTGAGTAACTTATATACGAAGAGTTTGTTTCAAAATGGCAAGCGCACGCGACTTACGAGATGACGACCCAAAAGACCCCTTAATGTACGAACCGACTACTGTAGCTACCAACTACCGTAATTATCGGCTTTCTGAATAATCTGAAACCGAAAAATTAAAGTTCTAACAAAACAAAAAGCAGCACGCAACTGCATGCGATTCCGAGCCCCCTGGATGACGATGGAAGCATTTAGTCCATTCCACCACTTGGGGCCGGTATTACAATATCCAAACTTCTTCCAAACTATTTCATCCCCAGAAAACGTGAAAAAAAAAGCTTGTATTAGTTGTCACCAGGGTGACCACTAGGTTGTTCGGAGGAAGTAAATAGTTTCGAAGTTTGGAAATTGTAAGACCGGTCATTAGAGGTAGATAGTTAACTGTTTGCTTGAGACGCTGAATACCACAACAGTGTGAAGCCACCAAGGAGCCATCTTGGTTGAGACCACAGATGCGTCAATCCCCTCAAATCCATGATTTCATTGTAAAATCCCAGCTGGCACGCACTTCAAATGCTCGATTAAAAAAAAAAAAAATACCTTCGTCATCATGTCAATTTTGTATCTAGTTTTGACTTTCAAAGTTTGAATTTTTGCGGTGACTGAAGCCATCGAACGTAATCTTGGTGGAAACCACAATCGCGTCAAATTTTCTCAAGTGCTTTATTTTCTTTTAAAATTCCACCTGGTATAGCACTCCAACTGCTAAATCAGCAAAATTAAAACAACTTATTAGTAATGACCATTACTTTTTGTTTGTGTGGGGTTTTACGGCCCAAAGCTACTAAGCTAGGAAATTACCTTTATAACCATGTACTTGTCTATGTAGCTTTGAAAATTCGCGGTGCAAGTGGTCTTTACCAAAATGGCTACCGCTGGCTTATATATATCGCGTATATAAATTTCACCAGTATCAACATCTGATTCGGTGTAAGCTCACGACGAAAATATCTTGATAAAAAATAGAAAATACAATTACAAAACTGATTCACAAACTGGGAAAAGAATGCTACATAACTCAGGCAGCATATCAGGCAGCATACAATTCATTGCCCGATTCGTGAATCAGTTTTTATAAAAGCTAATTCTAAGCTTAGGAAAAATACATGAGTCTAAAAAATTAAATACACCACATACATTTGTCGTCCGCTTTATATAGCATCAATCGAGATGTTAGCATGCTTGCAAATTAATTATTTTAGCAATATAACCGTCAATGCGAGCCGTTAAGTGATGGAAGTGCGTTTCAGTCGGACCATTTGAGTTTGGAAATGAAATGATAAAAAAAAGCCTGCAAAGTGCGAGCGCGCGTGCAAGAAACACCCTCGCCACGATTCGTCATTCAGCTCATTCAGCTCATTCAGCTCGCGACAAAGCATATAGTCAGGTTCGAGTCTGCATGGAGCAGTCTGCACTTTGGACAGAAAAGCAACCAAAGAGACGCATATGCCACAGGGTTATTTTCATTTACCTACCCCTAATTGTGTACATGACGAATCAGACATTTTGCAAAGTTATTTTGGAGACGGTGAATCTCAAGACAAGATTACAATGAGCATTGCAAAATGAAGATGACAGGTTATGACGGGTCTATTTTCCATACATGCTTAATGAATGAGTCAGAAACTGATCAGTCAACGTCCCATCAGATTTAGACTGATGACCAACTGACGGGTGTTACAGGAATTACCTACATCAATTCGCACTGCTGGATATACAGAACTAACTGTGGACGGCTCTGATGTGTTGAAAAGGGGGTCAGGTAGATGATTTGTGTATCCTGGGTCAGAAATATACATGGCATGTCTGATGTTTTATGACTCATTGCAGTCGATACTAGGTAAAACGAATGACCTTATCAATTACAACGAACTCTCATCATCCAAAATCTCTTCTACAACCCAAACGAATTCCTTCACTCCCAGCTAACACCATTATTAGCGCCTTTTCCCCAGCCCCAGCCCGCAGCAGTATTGTGTTATGCCGAAAACTATTTTCTAAAATAAAAGGATCTCAAATTATTTTCCCCCTGCGCGTATAAGTAATGTGATCCCAAATTCATGTACAATACGAGGCTTGCAAAAATAAATACAAACAGGTCGAAACTATTTCAAGGAAATAGCGAAATGAATAATGAGCCCGAGATGAATATTGGCGAATGGAATAACGAATCTTTAGTGCAGTTTTTCCTAACGGTTTTTTACACGCTAGACTAAATTATTAAATATTGTTAATTGATTCCCAGTGTGCTCGCCTTGAAATATAATCTGGTCCATATCAGAAGAGATGCAGTCCGTTCATTCTGTAACCCATTGAATGCATCTGAATGTTGCATAATGCAGCATGCGTTTTCTCATTTAAACGATGCACCCTGTCTTATATAACATATACCTGTGTGTGTGTTTGTGTGTGTGTGAGTGTGTGTGTGTGTATGTGTGTATGTATGTGTCTAAATCTGCATCGGTCCAGCTTTGTTTTCTCTGAGTCCTATAGACTATATAGTTGCAAACTTACCGCAGGAAAAAAACGAGTTTTACACACACCGCATCTTTTCGCCAAAGTTTACCCGCCAGGTTCGTGAAAATAGGCCTCGAAATTTGCATCTCGTCCTCGAACCTGTTTTTTTTTTTTAGTTTATACTTGCCTCTTCACAATTGTCGTTACGTCAAATGGGATGACATGGACCGGAACCCTATAGTTCATGCATCCGGTTATTCCACAAGCTTAAAAGTTTGGACATTACGGTTTTATTTTAATATGATACAAAATGTAGGCACCAAAACTGTTTATAAATGTGTGATTCAGGAAAAGGGCAGATAAAGAGAGAGGGAAAGAGATCAAAGTGATGCATCTAAATGTAAACTACCAATTGTCCTATTTTCCTCATACAAAGTGAAGCCAAAAGATGGGAAGAAAAGACTGTGCGTTTTGATCGAAAAGTTGAAACGGATCAATCACAATATACAAACTTCTGATGCATCTGGCCCGTAAATTTGGTTTGAAATGTCTTGATATCACAAGAAGGAACTTGTACGTGCGGCCCTGGGGGGTAGATCTGGCGAGGATAAAGATTTCGTACTTTACATAGAAACAGCAAACTAGCATTGAATTGGAGCATATTCAAAACGACATTTTCCCATACTTGCTGTTACGCTAATAAAAATTCTACACAACGTTCTATTTATTATAGGGCTTATGATGAGGCTTAGAGAAGTAGATACGTCGTCATCGTTACACCACGCATTATAAACCAGTCGTTTCGCAACCCATGCAATCCTTTCATCCCCTATTTGCATACTTTTATCCCACGCTGAAATAAGAACCAACCACCAACAGGTTTATTTTGCACGTGCATTATTATTACTCTTAACTATTACTGTGCATGCATAATGTAGTACTGTTGCTCCCATGCGGCTGTGTTTAAACCACGGGGTGTAGGTATTGCTGCAAGTGATGCGCGTATGTAGCTGCAGGCGTGGAAACCCCTACTTTATTTTTAGGCTAGCATGTGCAAGCATGCAAAATTATTAAATATACATTCTGAATATCAATGAGAAGAAACACTCAAAGAGTAAGAAATAAGTTTGACAATGCTTTATAAACGTGAAAAATTCTGCAAAGGTGCTAGTTGAACGCATGAAAGCGGCGTTTTTAATTAGCCCCTGAAAGCAACCCGCAGAGCAGAGTACAGTTATCTTTAGCTTGGCACCTCCACTAAGAACATCTTACGGGTTATCTCGTCGCAGGGATTGCATATGAGAGATTGATGAAAAGGTCATTGAAATGTGGGTAATAAACACGTTGAAAAACTGCCACGCTCAAGAAAAAAACTTAAAACTATATCAACCTTTTCGAAATACTTTTTCAAAATTCTAGCCACGGCCACAAGCTGAAGTCCTTCGACTTTGAGCACTTTCTAGTAGTGCATTTCAGCTATTTTTAGCCAAACGATGTGGAGGTCTGGATCAACGGACACCCTAAGCAATTGGCCATGTGGTCATTATTCATTGGCGTTTCTTTGATTGAAAATCCATCCCGAAATCGACACAGGACGCTGCAGCTGAATCGTATTTCGCCACCTGACAGCTGCCCACTTCGGGCCTACTTCCTTCTGAGGCGCTAATGCTCACCAGAAGTACGGCTACCTGGACACTTAGGACCTCCACTGACCACTGACCATCAACTTACGCAATACAAAACACGATACCTACACTGACAACATATTTTTTAATAACTTTTCATCTTGTGCATAGCCCATGGGCTGTCATTTACCTTTCGATACACTAGCAAGCACCCCGAGGCTAGAATTACCAGAACCATCCTCTTCCACCCCGCGCCTGGGACATTTTTACTTTCAACCCTCGGTCCTCTTCAATCCTTACAAAATAGAAGAGTAATCAGTTGAATTGCGTATCTTCACACCTGTCTATCCTTCCACATGCACCGCGATAAGCCACACCCTGCTCAACTAGCGGGGACTTTCATTGGATAATCCATCCTCCAAGTATCGTGCTATTGGACTTGGAGCCGACGACAGGATTGGTCGGATGGCACGTGCTGGTTTATGGAACACCTGATGCAGCTGTCTGCTGGTACAGGATCTCCGCCAGAGACAACACAAGAGTAGTATTTGGAGCGGCGAGCCAGGCTACCGGATCAGAGTGGCTCGAGGAATCGACCAGTGCAGACGTGTTCACAGCGCGCTCCTCACCAGACTAGCTCACATGTTGTGTGGACAGTGTGATCTTACGACAAGATTCGATATACAAGTGTTTACCTGAATAGTTCTGTGTGCTTTGAACTTGAAGTGAATTGGAACCATTGGATTATTGATATTTGTGTTCTCGTATTTATTGTTTGACTTAGTTATTTTTAAGTGTTGGTTTGAGTGTTTTTGTAATGTTTGTCGACGAAGAAGTGATCATGCCGCGATCGTTTCTTGTGAAGAAGACCAACTACAGCCATTGCCCGCTGAAGAAGCGGCCGGTGCAGATAGTCAAAGATGAAACACCCGAGGAAGTTGAAAAAGGTGTGTAATTATTGTTGATAAAGTATCGTATGTTTTAGCATTTTCAAACTTGTTTCAATCAGATTGTGAGTGACAGTATAATTGTGTATTGTATAAAAAATGAATTAATGTTTTAACTTCAAATGAGAGCTGCTGAAAGGAAAATTGTCTATGCTCAAGCCACTAGCAGATTATTTTATTGTAACAACTTGATAGCATCTAAACCATAAAAAGTTATTTAGCTTTTATTTGTCTTGGGATAATGCTGTATACGTTAACAAGATCCGTGATTATATGAACGTGTTAAAATTGTACTAACTTTCTCCTCGTGATTCGACCAAATTATTAAATCTAGCATGTTAACTTCATTTATCAGCGGAATTAAATATAAAACTTCGTTTTAAGAACCTTAATTGAATTCCAGCAGGTTATAACAGATAGTCTCATTCAACCGAAAATCACTACAAGTTATTGTTATTGCATGTCTGTTTGAATTTATCAGAACTTTCCTTTTAACGCATATAAAGTAAATTGATGTATTTGCAATTTGCATTATGATGCAATTTATAAACATCATAAAATTAGTTTTTCATACGAAGTAGGAGTAGGACACAAATCATGTTCTGAACATGAAAAGCCAAAGTCAAAGAATTCCAACTCGTCACATGCTATACGTTGCAAATTTACCGAAACTAACTATATTTTTTTATCTTCAGCAATGGCCGTGGACAATTCGGAACCCGAGAACCTGAGCACGAAACCAGAAGACTTGAGCCTAACCGCGGCTCATGTGTACTCGACCAAGGCTCTCACTGCTCCCGTCAGCGTCATCCCCAAGAGGACGCCGATGGCCGAGCGCCAAGAGACCGCCTCCCCGATGGCGTCTACCACACCGCTCATTCACCACCCACTAGTGCCATCGCACTACTTGGGAAAGACCGGAGGCCCTCTGGAGCCCCTGAACCTCAACACCCCCGTCGACCCGCACCACCACTACACGAGTCCGGGCTCATCATGGCATCGGCCCACGCCTTCCAACCATTACCCAGCCTCGCATTACCTAGCTGCCTTCAACTACGCATATCCTCCAGCAGCCGAAATCTTCCACCATCATCAGTACTCTTCCTCTCTCTACCCTGTGTCACCTGTCAGAAGTGCCCCTCTCCTTGGACACCCTCTGTCGCACCATCACGAGCAACTATCTCCGTACGCTCCTCGAGATTCGACGCACTCCCCACCGCACCACATGCCCACCCTGAGGGCTCCCGTCGCCGTCGTCGCATCTCTCCCTCATCGCCATACCCATCCTGCCGATATGCCCAAGCTTTACATGCCATATCAGGACCATTGCGGTCTTTCGCCAACCTCCTCGATAGCCTCGTCGTCTTCCCGCGGCGCATTCCATTCGTTGTCACCTCCGCCAGCTACCCCCGAAGACCTGTCTTCCCCGGGTAGCGTGAGCAGCGGTAGCAGCAGCGCCGGGAGCGTTGGCGTCGGAAAGAAGCGCAGCAAAGACGCGGGCGTGCCGCGTTACCAGTGCCTAGACTGCTCCAAGTCGTATTCGACTTACTCTGGCCTATCGAAGCACCAACAGTTCCACTGCGTCGCGACAGCGGGCTCGCAAGCCAAGAAGTCGTTCAGCTGCAAGTACTGCGAGAAGGTGTACGTGAGCCTCGGCGCGCTCAAGATGCACATCCGTACCCACACGCTGCCTTGCAAGTGCAAACTTTGCGGCAAGGCGTTCTCCAGGCCGTGGCTCCTGCAAGGACACATCAGGACGCACACGGGCGAAAAACCCTTCTCATGCCAACACTGCAACCGGGCGTTCGCAGATCGATCCAATCTGAGAGCTCATCTGCAGACGCATTCCGACGTGAAGAAGTACTCTTGCGTAACCTGCAGTAAGACATTCTCGAGGATGTCGTTACTGACCAAACACATGGACGGAGGGTGTCCGGGCACAGGGGCGTCCCCTCATATGATGCACATGGACATGGCGTCACATCACCACATCAAGCACGAGGAGAGCGGTGACGAGGCTCACAATATCATGTACCCGTCACCTTAGACGTCGCGACGTCCGTTGCTTCGGCACTTGACCGACGTTTGTTGTCCCTAGTCCTCGTGAGTGATCGCTGTCTGCCTTATTCTGATGATGTCAGCCCTCCTCACATCGCATCAGACCCACCTCTCGGCTCTAATTATTGGTGACGCCCTTATGTATCCTATGGGCTACATGCAGCTTTCTTGGATGCGGCTCGAACCTGCTGGCCCATCAAACCGACATGAAACAATCACGATTATCCTAATCTTTCATGTGAATCTAAATTATACCATTATGACCTGTAAAGTGAATGACCTTATTTACATTGCAGCATTACGCCTATTCGAGCCATTATCAATTGGCTGAATCCTTCTTGGGATTAAGGGACGTTCGGGCGTAGCACTTAATTCGATCTGGCTGCAGTGTTCGATGGAACTATTTCAAAGAGGGCGTCTCCAATATGTTTTGTATATATACTTATTAGAATAGTATTGGTCTTAAAAATAATACCAAATCAAATTCAAGTGCCTTAAATTAATCGATGCCTTTTGTATGGCCTATACATATAAGACTGATCTCCATGTAATCTCAATCTTTCCAAACACGTGTGACCATTATCAAGTACAAAATACACATGAGAAACTAATTTAAACCCATCATCTAACCTTTAAAATGCTGTCAATCAGTACTTAGCATATGTGTCAAAGCCTTCACAATCAAACAACGTGGATTTCACATACCCATGGCCACAAGCGCGAAATGCAGCCACAGTGCCAAAAATGTGCACACTATTTTTGGTTTCAGAAACTGAATTAAGTTATTGAACAGGTTTATCTCTTAGATTATTTTGTAATTCCTATTCTTGTAAAGATTTAAATTTTAAGTAATTGACGTTAGACGACAATCGTTGGACATGTCATTTCGAAAACTAGTCACAAATAAGACAATGCATGTATTGCCGAATTGTAATGTTCGAGTGCACATCTCTAAAGTGCCTTAATTTTTGTACATTGCGTGAATTATTATACTTATAACTTATACAGAAAATTTATATTCGATTGTAATAAAACTGTTTTCTTAATTGAACTGATTTGTCTGCATTTATTTTTATGATTCACCCTTAGCATTTTCCTTCTCTCATGCTCAACTGCTCAATACTCTATCCAAATCAAAATGTCAACTATCTTTGCCCAGTATACGTTGGTAAAGATAACGCATGATCAAGTTTCTTCGACGGCTAATGTGAATTGTTAAACTTCACCTGACAATACCAATACACCACCTTCATTCTTATACACACCGAATAAATTCCAACTGGTTGAAATCCGTTTCATTATGTCGACGCCTACGGGTATAAAATATTCAAAAGACCTAACCTGTATCCCAGCATCCATGTGTCTCTGGCATCTTCAATCGAAAAAACAATAGCGTTACGCGCGAACTGATAAAATTTAAAGACAATACACCCACCAGTTAGAGCATTGTGCCAGATTGGGCCACTTATTTGACGCTCTCAAGAAATAGTCTTGCAACTTAACCTTAATCATATCGAATATATGTGCTGAAACTGCACTTATGACATTAAAACAGCATAATGCTATTGTAAGCTATATTTATATATCTTTATCCTATCAATATATCAAATATCCTATATATCCTATACAAATTCTATATATCGTC
>QKMV01000304.1:0-25049 GCA_003287335.1 Lednia tumana
TTATTCCATTCAGCTGGTTTACTTTATTGCACACAATTTTTGTAGCAATTTCAGCGCCCACAAACAAAAAAAATCATAAACAAAATTTCTCTTTACACTAGCTGTTTTTTCTTTTCAAAGTTGGCACACGACCAGTGTACTCTGGTGGCTGGCCTATGAAATGGCGACCATAATGCTCGTGGCAGGCATTTTATTAATATGTCATATACCACATTACGTTCGCTATGAAAGAACCTTGCAGTCATTTCACTGGTCAATTGCTTTCATGTCCTGAAAAAATAACGCTATTCGGTACAATTCCCTTTTATAATATTAATATCCGTTATATCGCATGAACTATAAAGAATGTCGAGAAATCTTTTTAAAAAGTTTCGAATGCCGTACAGCATGGTGGCGTGTCAGCCACGTTGACATTTTCACATTTTTCAAAAAAATCTACTTATAATTTTGGATGATAGAAATTTCGTGTCAAAAGTACCTGACTGAACGATGAATAAAGCCCAGACCTGTGGGGTTCCGGTTCAACGTTCTACCGCTGAGCTACTAAGACACAGCATAATTGAAGTCACATTATCTTTTGTATGTCCTATCTTACAATCGAACTTTTATACATGTACTAGACCAATGCTCTAGATTATGCTTGAGGTAACAACAACTATTATGCATGGAATGTCTAGTAATTTTTCATTGCAAGCTGCATGCCTCGGTTTTAAATTGATGTTAGTCAACCCTTCTAGAGCATGTGGACTATCATGGCTTTAAGTGAATTGGTGTTCCTTTCTATCTAGCGCTCAATGCTCAAATTCGTTCTTGTCAAAACAAATGTTTTAAATTATATTGAACGTAAATGATATCAACGGAAAGATAATTACAAAACAAAAACAACTTTTTACAGACTTCCTTTAGCTGTTTTCATTACTTCAGGCTTTCAAGCTGGCCTTTTTTCGTGGGTTATTAGGGATAACCTTAGTTATGGTAATCTTATGGTAACCTTATACAGTAACTAGACTGTAGTGCAGCAGTGAATGAAAGATTAGCGTCGAAGGCGCGCACAATATCATATTTCCTTTTTTTAATAAAGTATACACCGACACAGCAACTAGAAGTACAACTCGGGGTACGTATTGAGCGAGTGGTTTATACACCTAACCTCCCTCACAGCGCCCCCATCCATTCCCCGGCGCGCATATCTCTGGTGTAAGCCAAAAAGCTCTACATGGATTACACGAGCTCTTTAATATTGTTATTCATGTCCCTGTGGAGTCTTTGTGATGCGAGAAAGTAAAGACGAGTTTGTTAAGTGGACTGACCATTATTGCGTGGTTTGCTTATGTTCCTTCGCATTGCAACGTTTGCAACGTTTGCAACGTTTGCAACGTTAGCAACGTTTGCAACGTTAGCAACGTAGGCAATACTAAAACACTGGCTTGACGGCTCAAAAGAGTGTTGAAAACTGGGTGAGCAGTTATCTTGCGTGCACTGTTGTGTGTGAATGTGCTCTTTATTTTGAGACAGCCATTTTGAAGGAAGTGGGGTACTTCGGTACATCGCGACATGCGCTTCTTAGATGAAATTAAGTTCTGAGATGAAACCCTTTGGAAAGGGCCTTAGAGTCAAAATGAGCGAAGCTGGGTAACATTGGTTGGAGAGGGGGTTAGTTTTTATTATGTGTACACACTTCGTATAGAATGGCCAAAGTCGAGCGAGAAGATTTTTTTGCCTGGGAGAAAGAAATATTTTCCATATGCTTTCCTATCCGTGAATACACGTACAAAAAATCAAGTTTGGTCGAGGCAGCAAAAATACCACCACAAAAACCATCAAGGGCATGCAAAAATAAGCACGCCGGGAAAATTCTTCGTTTCTTCAATTTTCTAGCATATCTTCAATCTTCATTCTCTAAAGTAATGTAGTTGTTATCGTTTGAAAAGACTAAAGGTACCAATAAAACCGTGTATCTGAATTTAAAAAAAAAAAAAAATTGTCCTAAAATGCGTTTGTTATTTTTTCTAATAGGATAAAAGGGTGCGGGCCACAGATTAACTGCGTAAAGCATCTCGATTTTAATGGATCCACAGAACCAATTTATTTGCACAAAAGGCCAACATCGCACGAGACAAAACCCGTAAAACATTTACAAGATCATTTATTGAAAATGTAGCTACCGCCCTGCCACAGATTAAAGGTGAGAGTCGGGTAGGAAAATTTCCCACCCAGGACTACTATCAAAGCTTGCCGAGCTCCATCTCTAGGCATGAGGTTCAATCATAATTTATAACTCCATGACTTTTTCAGCTTAAAAGAGGAAGGTTTTACGATTGAAATATTTTTACTCAACAGAATTTACTATTTTTAGCTCAACTCTGGCTTTGTTCAACAACATTGTTAACCGTTTTAACACGTGGAAGGTTTAAATGATTAAAAGATTCCTTTGCATTCCATCCGTATTACATTGGATTTCGTTACAAAGCCAGCATCTTAAATTGAACTCGCAGAATTACATCTGGGAAGTGCCCCGATGCATGAATCGTTCATAGTTTAGCACTGCAAATATGACCTGCAAATTTTTTAGTTACCACCGACACCATTGTAATGTTCTCAAACAAAAACTGTTAGTAAATGGGTTAAACTGCTGAAAACTTCTAGCAAACAAACTGCCAAACTGCCAAACTGCCAACAAACAACAAACAAACATTTACTAACAGTTTTTTTGAAAACTAGAGCTGAAACTAGACAGAAGACATGAGCCTTAAAAATGTAATACCATTGTAACGTATTCCGATTCAATTTATTCCTATTTATGTCACATTACTGTTTTATTAGTCAGAATTTTACAAAAAGTTCTCCCAAGTTCTCAGATGCCCGTGTATTCTGGTATAGCTGTCAATTCCTGGAAAACTACAACTTGAAGAAAATGTTCAGTTACCACTGACACTATTGTTACGTGATGACTTTCTTTATCCCAAGCCCCACAACAATGTAAAGTTCTTATTGGCTGGTTATATCATACGTGGATGTCATTTCAACGAAGCCCGGTGTTTTAGTCCTGGCCGTTCCTGATGAGCTATTCGCAGCTTGCGAACTTAAAAAATTGTCACCCAAATCCACAACAGCGATGGAAGGATCGGTGGGATAACCACAAGACCACCCCGAGTCAAATCTTAGGGAGTTATTTAACCGCTGTTATCATGTTCGTCCTCGGGTTCAACTTAGAAGCGGGCCGCACTAGCACAGGGTATCCTTTTGGAGTGACAGAAAAATCAACAAAAGATATCAAATGCGAGTGCTGGGGGTTTTCTCATCATCGAGAGCGAATTAGCAGCGGATAAAATATGCCTTAACAATGCTAGCTATTGAAGGGCTCATTAAAATTACTTTTGTCTCCATCAAGTGTGAGAGATAGATAGGGTATTAATTCTCAAATTATTAGTACCCCCAGGACCTCTCAGTTCCCCTGAGGTAATGGTTCGATTTACTTTTCTTGAATGTTGTAATGATGTGGCTCTCAGATTTTTTGACAAATTAATCTGATGAAAGATTACTTCAAATGCATTTTTCCGGACTTTCATTGCGAATCGATATCGTTGCAATGTCCATTGCCGTTGAATCGGAGAGCTGGAAGTAGGAGGCCTGATTATTTGCATAGGACGCGACCCAGCTTTGAGATTAGCAGAAGCGTTCTCCACGAGCAAGGTATTCAACTACCAACGGGTGAGTGGACCACGAGGCTAACCACAATTAAAACGGGTGGTAATGGAGGCTGGGTGCGTGAAGCTAGCTCACCTGGACCGCCGGTTCAGATTCCCTGGCCGGAGAAAGAGTTTTGTTTGACCGGTCTCAGTTAGTGCGTTCTCAGGCTGTTTGCAAGTGCTCAAAAATAGTTCATTAAAATTAACTTTCAAGGCATGGAATGTACGTCGATTTTTTGATAACGAATTTTTCGAACGTATGTTTTTTTGATTTCACGAATGATTTTAGAGGTGTGAACTGCTTGGTTACCGCGACGAGAGGGCATCTGACTTGCATTTGGGAGGTCCGATGGTCGATCCATCTGTATGAGATTTCCCGTGATTTCCCGTGACCATTCCAAACAAATATTGGGTATTGTAGTTAACCCTTGAAGAAGAAGGCAACAGTTCAGAAAAACGAATTATTTAGCGATGATCTTAGCATTCGTTACCCAGTTTGTAATTTGTTTTTAAAACTAGGGCTAAGTTACGGAAAATAGGTGAATCTAAGACACGAACCTGGGTGTTCCTCTGCCGCAGGTCGTGACGACTCCAATTTCCATTCAAGTTACCTTTACTTATGAAACATGAGTGAACTTTCAGTTTTGCCAGTTTTTGTGGTGACAAATAAACGTTCATATTTTTAACACTATGTTCTCATTTTGTAGTTTTCTGAAAGAGTTAAGCTTCGACAACTCACTCTTTGCTTTTTCTCCTTAGCATAGCAAAGAAACTTTCAGAAAACGTAGTCGCTACATAAAATACTTTGTAAATGGTAATTACGGTCTTGAAGAAAAGCAAAGCATTTTGAAAGAGAAATGTGCAGAATTACAAGGTGGAAACGGTCGTAATTTCAGTAGATACGAAAATCATAACCTTACAGAGAAAACGAGCTCGTTTGCTCGTTTGCTCGTAGATATTTGTAAACAAGACTTACCTAGTTACATAGACTCGCTGGAGGTCTTACTTTGCGCATGTAGGTCAAAGGTATTTGTACCTTTGACCTTGATACCTACTCAACAGAGCGACAGCTGGCGAAATAAAACCTACTACTCCTTTTTGTTTTGCTAAGACTTTTCCCGCACGTTAGCTTCTGTGCACAAATTACAACCCCTTCTTATATTTTCTGTGACTGCCACGAGAATGTTTTCCTATAACCCTTCTTCATCAGGCTAAGATACTACTTCAGACCCGTAATAATTAGTCATCACCGCTTCAAGATCCAATTAGATGGGGTTAATTTTAGTTAATTACAAATTAAAATCTAGTCCTTGAGATAGTATCTCGCAGTGAGCGCTGTTCATCTATCCGTTTTTTAAAAGGTGGGAGAAGTGGAAGGCGGAAAAAATCCACCCGATTTTAAGCTTCTTACAATAGTTACAGCTAAACGGTAAATGACAGTCACATACGAGGTTAAGCCCCAGAGGATATAACAGGTTTAGTGAATTAACATATTTTTTGTGGATTTTTGTTCAAATTCAATTAAAATTGTGATATTGTTATCTTCGTTACATTCTGATTGAATTTCTACAAAAATATATAAAAATCAAAAAGGAAAAAAAAAATATTTGTATGTTTCAGTTTCTTATTTTAAATCTAATCTCCAATTTTTTATGACAACATATTTTTCCCTCAACCCATCTGCTTCCAACTATCAGACCGAGCTTGATATTGATGAGGTAATGGTTTAAAAAAGAGCTTAGTGAAGTTCTCGTTACCTATGCACGAGTGTTTTAAATTAAAGGTACATGATGGAGGAACATTTTGATTGAACACGATTATAAAATTATTCATAATACAAAAAAAACTTTTTAAGGTAAACTAATTCTATTTGAATGGTAAGGCAGCTTCGAATCGAACCAATACGTACGCTATTCGTAACCTCCAATAAGTGCATATTCAGACAATAACAGTCTATACTGGACTTACCCAGACATAGGTCTTATAATGATTAAAGAAAAAGCCGCGTGTTTCACCGAGAGAAAAAAAAACATTCCTCTATGACCCGCATTCGGCGTTCCCCTATAACGCCGGCCAACACATGTCTAAAAGCTCCCACGTCTATAAGGTAAGTATCACGTGGTCTTCCGCACGTATGGTAGCGTCCCACTTCCCACTAGCTGGAAGCTGAATATTGCCCGGGCCATTTGGCGTGACCGGCTCAGGCCCGACTTGATAAGGTTAACTTTTGTCGCGTGTCACTAGAACAGACCACTCCTAATAATAAGAAAATTAATCAATACTTATTCCAGTGGTGCGGAACGGAGCAGTGCGTTTTATTTAGTATAATACCTGGAAAATGAAAGGGACTAGGGCTGGCTAATCTTTAGCTGCTGCCCGTAAACTGAAGGGTTACGTTTTTAGTAATCTTATCTGTGTGACCTCTATTGGAAAATCCAATGCTCAGGGGGGGGGGGGGATTGTTGAGACCTTGAAATTGATGAAGAGCGAGTTGTCATAAAGTTACTCCCGTTTGGTGGACCCTATGTTGGATTCGCCCTATGTTGGATTCGCCCGATGTGGCCCTATGTTGGATTCGCGTGGTGTTTCAGGGTTTCTCTGAGCCTTTCACGTGGATATCGGTTGGTCAAACACATACAGATACTAATAGTTTCCACCCTTGATAAATTAAGATAATTTGAGGGCATAATATACTCTGCGTTTCCTTCAATATACTTCTCGTTTACTTAAACAGCTGTTTATAAACCTTAGCATACTCCCAATAGTATAGCCGACGCGTAATTGAATGTAACAACTACAACGAAACTGGCTTTTGGGTGTATTACATGGCATGTTTATAAATCACCCACATTACCGCTCACAGTGGAAAGCTTCTCTGCTAAACATTCTCATCCGTTACACAGAGTCCGTCAGGCTTTCTCTCGCCACAGCCATGCATTGACCGTTATTTGCAATGACTGGACACAACGAAGCCTACTTAAATTAACCCCTCACTTATATGTGAGCTGAGTGAGATCATCACTGTATGAGCTAGTGCACCAAACGGCGAATCGAATGTTTCGCGGTTCGCCACATTTAGCGAGCCTGAAAAGTTTAGGTGCAACAAACCCACGACCCATGCGTGTCGATTTTCAGCGAAGCATCATAAATGAGGTAGCGTTTAGCAGGTTGCGGGCTATGCGGACGGTTTCTGCAAGCACTCACGCTGCTGCCACTCGTATATGGGCAAATTTTCCGAAACGCAAACTTTTGTGTGGAAATTCTTTCGCAACAAAGGTTCGTGCAAACGTGCATGGCTTGCACGGACGAATTTTATAAAAGATTTGTGCGTTGGACTTGTAAGGAAAATGTTCCCGTGTACCTCGGTTAGAGCCAAGGTTTAGGTAGAAGTGACAGAGGCGACCTTGGCGGGCAAGCTCCACTGCTACCAACTTCGACTGATTGGGATCTGTCAAACGAAAGTGGGAGAGATAATTCTTTTAGAGTAAAAAACATCTTCCTGGAGTTGGCCCGACAGAAAAACACCCTTCTTCCTTAATTTCAATGCACTAACTATTTAAGTTAAGAATACAATTTAAAGAAAAACGACAACCGAGGATCCTTGTTGCTATTTTTGCAGCCTGTAATTGCAATGGTTCTCCCCAGACGGTCACGTTGGTCATCTGGATAATCTGGGTTTTAGTTGTGTGACCTTGGTTTGCCGCTTAGCTAGCCTTTTTTCACAGATTCCGGTGCCATTTGCTTCACTCTAGCTATGTGCCGACGTTACCGTTCGCTGTTCGGTTTTCGGTTCGGTTTTCCGATCTAAACGCGAGTGTGAACCACAGCTCTAACAATCCGTGAAAGAAAATGCTACAACGGAAATGCGAATACATACGTTTTTCAGGATGGATTATATATAGCGATTTCAGGCCGTTTCAGTTTGTGACATGCGAGTTTGTTTCTGTACTTTGTGTACATTTTTCTTGACAGTGAAGTTTTGATAGAGGTTTGATTTAAAGCCGATCATCTAATCGACATTATTGGTCGAACTTTGCTCATAAATCCACGTCTTTCGAAACGAAATGAAATTAAATGATCACAGACCAGGGGGAACTGAGAGCAGTCCTGTAAAAACTGTAGAGAAGATATCACAAGCAAACTCGACTGCTTTTTGACCTCATTTTCAACAATGAACTACGAGCAGAACGTTCAAGCTCATCTGTCAGCAAATTGCATGCCATGACGACATAGCAATACTCGCAATATTATACCCTCCTGCCGTTGTTCATAGAGGCGTACTTTCGAACTTTGACATTCTCATTTTTTGTGCGGTCTGAATTGCAGGATGCGGATTATAATCTCGAAAAGGCATTGTGTATCGATAATTATTTGGGGTATTTAAGGCACAGTCAAATTTGGCTTCTGCGTCAATAATAAGTTCATTCACAGTTCCTGACGAACTACAAGAACAACATCTGATAATCTAGATTAAAAACACGCACAGAATGTAACCAAATCGAAATAAATTTCTCCAGGGAAAGTTTCGGATTCCTTGTCCTCGACGAACGAATCTCCTGTTTACATCTAGACAAGAGTTGGCATACTTCCGATGAAATTACACTCTCCCGAAGAGAACGCCTTGTTTTCCATAGCAAGGGGAATGCAGCGTGAACCGACAGACGCCCCGAGCAGCAAGATTACTTGCTATGAGTCATGTTTTTTTAATGGCTCCCTTTTTGACTGGCTGCAAAGAGAGAGAAGCTACGAGCGAGAGTTTTCCTTCCAGGCAGTTGGCTGTGATTTACCATTCAGAGCGTACAGTATGTTTATCAGTTTAAACCCAGATCTTTTATCCTGTTCGCAATGACAAACATATCTTTACAGTATAGATGACTGCAGATGTTAACGTAACCTGTGCATGGTCATCATATGTTTTATTATGTATGTACGATATTTTGTATCTCTCCTCTAAATTCTAATGTAAAATTACAGTAAAACAATCTGCTCACTGGAGACAACCTTTACTTCCATTCCATCACTGCTATTTGAACCGTGAATTTAAAGAATGACTAAAGATATGTCATGTTTTTTAACTACTTGAGTCTCACTGATATTTTTATAAGCTGACCACAGTAGAAGCAGTAGTGCCAACTGTTAAAAAAACTTACTGAGTTGGTCCAGGTAGGAATTCATTACTGGCGATACTAATTGCGTTTTACAACGATATTTCTCTTATTTTTGTGATCAATTATTCAAACAGTTGTATTTAGCACGTATTAATGAGCGTGGAATTGAAAAAACCAGCACAGGTTTGGAAGCATTATTTTAAGCATGTCCAGCTGTGTACTTTTCCTAAAGAAGCTACAAATGTCGCCGTTTCGGCCTTGGACACCTTAAGGTAACAAGATTGTAGTGGCAGCAACTTACTTAAAAGCGTTTTTTCACATTCTGAGTATGAACAATCTAAAATATTCCATCAAACTTAGGAGGTATGGCTGTTTCAATAAAAGCGTTTGAAGTAGGTTTCAGTGTGTTTCAAGTTCAAATTAAGTAGCTCATAAAACAGTTTTTCTTCAGTAGCTTGAAACTATATTTTCATGACTTCGGTCGTTTTTAAAATTCATGGTTCATGTATTTGTCTTCGGTTAGAGAGTAAATTGGTATCCTGATTCAAACACCTTCTCTTCAAATCGCGTGCTATATTGAAGCAAATCTACAGTTAAAATACAACTGCCAATAATTGTTGTAAACTGGGCAGGCCTCGGATCACGTGAGTCAGGTAAGTAATGACTTTTTGTTAAACTGGTATAAACGTCTACTTGCCGATTATCGGCGTGTAGGTTTGGTTCTAGCATTAATCTGAAGCCTGGCCACGCTATAAACCAACCGTCGAGTAAACCGCAAGTCCACTCTGTGTTGTAAATGCAGTCCCGGTCTCGGCTGGACGACCGGATATTTAGCTTTTAGGTTTGTGAGCAAACTTCTAGCCTGCTGGTGACACAATAATACATAGTTCCACTTTCAGCTCTTTGATGGGCTTATGAAATTATCTGCTGTCTGTTGTACTGTACGATCCGCTTTGAATACAAGGAGTTTTGAGTCATTTACATGTTTGCGGGAAATTTCTGAAAGTCTTCCGGCTTCGACTGTCTTATTGGTAGAAAACTCTCTTGACTGAATAGAGTAACTAGATAGAAATTTAAACAATCACTGAGCTGATATTTAGTTTCTTGATTAAGTGGTCGTGAATATGAAAATGTATAGTCAACTCTTAGCTTTATGCTCTTGTGGGGCAGGCCGTTTCAGAAATTAATATTCGAGTCCAGCCATACGATTTGACCATTTTTTCCTAAATGATAACAAAGTTACTTCTGTACTATACATACTAACGTACTTATTTTATTGGCAAGTGGTTGGCGCAGATTTTAATTTATAATATACACGCTTTTGATCAAAATTACGATTCTATCAATTGAAAATGCTGCGTACATACCGCCATGTATCTTGAGAAACCATTATAGAGCATCAATTACACCACGCTAGGACAAAGAAGATAAATGTTTATAATTGCTCAAGACTCGTGTCTTCTCCCAAATATCAGCACTAGTTTTCAAAAAAACTGTTAGTAAATGGGTTTAACTGCCAAGAACTTCTAACAAACAAACTCCCAGTTTGTTTATTTGCTAGACACAACAAGTAAATGGGTTTTACTACCAAAAACTGTTGTTAGAAGTTTTTGGCAGTTAAACCCATTTACAAACAGTTTTTTTTTAAAGATAAACGACGTTTACGACGATAGAAAGACGTTTATTCACTTCCCAAATTTTCGGCTATCGTGGACGTATCGGAGGCGAAATCTGAAGGTTTGGGGTTCGAGTTCTCGGCCAGCCAGACATTTGTGAAGTGAAATTAATATTTATCAAGATGCTCCTTGTTAGCAAAATTTCTAAAAATAAAATAAAAATTGAATTCTCTATGGATTAGCAGAAAAGTTTGGCGTACTTTCTTACCTGTCCTTAGTCGATGTACCCCAAAATTCCATGGTGCTAGCGTATAGACTTTATAGCCACATCGTAATAAAATTGAATTTATCTTCAAAATGAAAAGTGTTCTTCTTGAGGCAGTTTGAGTTACGGTTGACGTTCGATAACCAACGTAAGAATTGAGAATACACAATAATGGCATCCCATTCCGCTTATATCGATATATTTTTATGTTAGTATTTCGTCTACTGTGTCTACACCATTTTAAGTTTTAAGCCTATCGAAAATAACAACTTGATACCAAGACTGTTCCACCAAGTTCATAGCTGCACAACAGATATTATCGTTAGCGGGAAAATCTTTTGATGTTTTATATTTTATGCCAAGTTGTGTAAGCGGGCACGATTCGTACTCTAATTATACACGCGTGAACCCCTCGTATAAATCGATTAGCAAATATAAAGTCTGCTTATGATTAATCATCTAACAGGCCCAAATTACGTGAACTGTCTAAAACACTTGACTGCTAGGCCGTTAGATTACAGGTGGCAGATTGGGTCGTGAAGAAGATTGATAATTTTGCTCTTTCTTTGTATCTGGTTAATTAATATAATGCGAACACAATTAAGATGGAGTATTTTGTCACTAGTTTAACCTTTAACCTAAGAAGTAGTGTTTTTTTTTTCTTTGAAGAGTATCTTAATATTTATCACTCTCGAAAACAGGCTTATGATTATGTGTTGTTTAACGACGCACTGTATTGACAGCTGGCTCTTAGGCATTTGTTTATTTGCGTCGGTGAATGATAGGGTGATGATGAGGGTGATGATGAACCTATACAAGGAAGGGGGTAAGCCCGGTGCCGGCATATAGCCTACTCCTGTCGAAAAGCACGAAGGGGAGCACCGCTTAATGTCCCTTCAGAAGGACGGTACAACTCGAACAGTATGAGATTCCTCCACTGATCCGTGCTGTCGAGAGGATGTTGGCAAGTAAAGTGAAGCGGCTGCACTAGCTTTAACCCCTCCAACGTCTTTCCCGAACAGAAGTGAACCCGGGAACGAAAAGTCACCCATCCTACCCGTAGTCCATCGCAATGTTGCTAAACTTCGGTGATCTCACGAGAACTGGTGTATCCAACATGCCAAACCGTTCGGTCGAAAACAGGTTTTCAATAATACACCGTAACTTCTAATTAATTGTCGGACTTCATAACTTCGCGCAGCGCTTCAAAGTATATGTGTAGACAGTGTTTGTATCACCAATTGAATCAAAATGACCTCATTATTCCATAAACATGGAAATGTCTCTGCTTTCAAGTTGACAAGCCAAAATATTCTGTTCCCATTTAATATTAAAGTGAGATATAGATATTGGATTTTGTCGGCAAATTTCTCGATCCCCGTTGATATTTTGTATGCACTCAGAGTCGCCAATAAGTCCCCGTGCCATCGTAGAGTTTATTGACAATTCATCCCGTTTTGGGGCAAATCCAATTTCAAATTGTCAGACCATTTTATTTGCTTCCCCATAGCGGCCATGAACCCTCAATATAATATTGCACGTGCTGGGTATGTAACGTATACGTAAGGTCACGGTTCCAACTTCTATAGTGTCAATCTAACAAGAAGAAAATATGTTATATAGATAATATATGCAAAATGTTCGTGTAAGTGATGTTCTATTATAGAACAGTAGAACGACAAACTAGCTGCCATGGAATAGATATCTTAAATCAAAGTAACTCCATCTCACCTCCCCGTTTACTAAGCATTAGCTAGAATTGTTCACATCTGATCCGAAATCACCCTCATTGACCTTAATGGTGCGTAGACATTACTACAGATGTAAAAGGATATTATGTTAAAGCTGGGATGCAGAGTAAAGCCTTAAGGCGTCAACAACCAAAGCTTAGTATATAATTTATCGTGAAGCATCAGCTTTCATACCTAAGTATATATATCGAATGGCTGGTATGCGGTTAGTGGTTGAAGTAATTACATAATTTCCCTAAATCATGCATAAATGGTATTTTTGGGCATGTTATGGTATGGGGAATGGATTTTTTTTACTTTCTGCAGAAATTTGAGCAGATAGCTAACTTTAGAAAAAAACTGTTAGTAAATGGGTTAAACTGCGGAAAACTTATACCAAACAAACTGTTTGTTTGCTTGTTAGTTTGTTTGGCAGTTTGTTTGTTTGAAGTTTTCAGCAGTTTAACCCATTTATTAACGGTTTTTTTGAAAACTAGTGCTGAAATTAGACAGAAGACATGAGTCTTAAAAATTTAGATAGCTAACTTCTTCTCTCGCAAGATAAAAGTGACAGTTCTGAATTGGTCACGTCAATGTAGCAGCCCTAATACACAGCTGTTATAATATCTCTAATGTAACAAGTGACGCAGTTATACACGCATGAATACATTTAATCGGCATAATATTCAATTTTTGGTTTAGTGAATTCGCACTGTTCGACTTTCACCCATACGTGCACACCGCATGAAGAATGTTTGTACTCATCATTAATCACGGCGGCATTAATCGTTTGGCGAACAATGCGTGTGCCTCCACTAGAGCGCCATATATCGTGCAGCAATTAGTGTTCGGGGTTAGGGGAAAATTACAATAATTAGTCCAGCTCAAATCGGTCGATGCTAATTGGTTCCCCTATTTTGAAAAATCAGCTGACTGGAATTTCTTTGGCTTGCAGAGAAAAGCGGACTGGGTCACATTTTAAAGCTGGCTGGATTTGCCTTTTCGTTATAAATGGGGGGCCAGTCACAGATGTGAAGATATCTGTAGGTGGGGAAAAAAACAGTGAATATTAAGTTGGTTGAGATAGAGTTTCTATTCGGTGCCAGACTGTCTCCAGATTTGACATAGTGTGACAAAGTTTCAACCTAGAGTGTGAATGTGGTTGTATGTAGACTAATATTGGAGAAAATTCTGTTAAATTTCTCACACTGCAGATGATGATTAGATCAGATGAGAGATGAATCAGTTAAGATGATTGCTCATAATGTGTTCACTACAAACCTCCTTAAATTACTTAACTCATTGATCAATTTAGGATATCAATGTCGTAGGCATGGTGTTGCTATGCAGCGATTGCTCCCAGATGATGTTGGATGTAATCCGAAGATTCTATCCACTTTAGATATAGGATGATAAGTTTAAGCATATCTTTCTCTCCCAAGAGGTCAAACATATGTTATCCGTTAGTAGCAGCTGAAAGTGCAGTTAGTGCAATATGAATGTGCATTGCTCCAAGCGTATGCAATTACCACAACGTCCTGCCTAATTTGAAATTTGAAATGAAGCAACGCCACTGCCCAGCTCCCAGACTGAGCCTGGAATTGGTGGTCATAAGTAATACAACAAACACTGCGGGCGATCATTCGATGTACAATTGAGACGCTTATCGTTCTGTTTCAACAATATAAGGACCCTGACGTACAGCCATGCACATTCGCAGCTCAGAAATGAAATAACGACCCTGGAATTACGTGTACTATATCTGAAACTTGATAGGTTCTGTACTTTTTATCGGATGAACAGTGACAGAAAGACTCTTTTAGTACCCATTTCGGGTGAAAAGTTTCATGGCTTAGGATTTCGGGTTCATAGTTTTATAGTTTCATTTGTAATTTTGATGTTTGGTGGGGCTACATTTGGTTCAGCCAAATTAACTTTTTTTTTACTTCAGCCTTGCAATGTAGTGTCTCAAGTTTTGCGTATACCTTATTTAGTAGGCGCTATCTCACTGCTCGATTTCTTTAAGTGAGTTCCTTTTTAAGTGTACTTTATGTGTTAATCTAAATGAACAAAAAAAAAAAAAAAACCTTAACAAGAATAAATGCATACGCCAACACATGAGAAACTTGTGCGTGCAAGCTGCTGTGCATAGTGCATTATTAGCAGTAGTATTTGATGACATAATGACACCATATTTTTGCACCAAATTAAAGGCTACATTATGTTCTATCGCTTGTAACTCGTAATGTACAAATATGGACTTGATATTTCAAAAGTAACATTTTTTGCAGCTTGTTATCACTTTTCAAAGTTTCGAATCAGCAAGCATTCCTTAATCTCGGAACAACTTTAAACGTTAAGTTTTAAATAGTTTCACGGCAACCGTTAACGCGCATTCTAAAGATATCGTGGCACCCCTGCTATATCCAGACACTTCGCTATGGCCATTCACAAAATTAACGGTGAGTTTGCCATGATGGCAGCATACCTTTACACCAAACTGTATTCTCTATTCTTTTCCTATATCGTGGCGCTTGAAATGACCACCTGTTTGAGGGAGATTCGAGTATGGGTTTATAGTGGTGCACCCCAAACTTGGAGCGGTGCCAAAATAATAACCGCGCACAAAAGCCACAAATCACAATTACATGTGAGCCTGATACCTCCGAGAGTGGTTAACGAACCTTCTGAGCATCTTTCAATCACATCCGGCCGTTAGATACAAATAAATAACGGCGCAAATGTTTCATCAAATTCGCATCGCGTACTGTATTTCCCGGAAAATCCCTGTCGTTTTTACTGAGCTTGCTTGACGTCCTCTCCAGTTATTTTTTAACGCTCCGCGTAGGCGACCTTCAATATGGATAGAACGTGGCAACACGTTTCACGTCAGAAGAAACCCGTTGAGACTTGAGAGAGGGTAAGGATAGGAAGGAATAGAGGAATGCTGACTAAAGTGGAGCCAGTTAACATAACTCGCCGTTGCGCACCGAAGCCTCATGTTTGCTTAACAACCGGAAACTACAGAGGATGCCTGTACCGTCATGGCCTTGAGCCATGAATCCACCACCACGCTATCATGGCATGGCCTTGCACCACGAATGGCATTGAAGCACGGGAAAATAAGCTCTCCACTCTTTTTACTGTAAGAGCATACTTTTCCGCCAGAGGCGATGGTGGCAATTCACACATGAAGGTATGTCTAGAGAGCTATTTTGTGGGTGCAACGCAGTATGGTCTCTTGTTGTATAGACGCATACGCGTGAATGGAGATCGTGTCAGCGAGCGACCCAGCACTAATTGAAGACGATCAAGTACCTATATTGTTAGTATGTAGAGAGGCTGAAAATGATATTACTAAACTCTTATCAACACACTGCTTTCTTTTATGCGTTAACCGAAAGGCGTCTCTTGGAAAGAATCTCTTGTTATTTTCCTTCGGTTAACGACGCCGTTCTTAAAGCCGGTGTCTGATGAAGTCGTAACAGCGAAGTGCTTAAGGTAGCATCACTGCTGCCAATAGGAAAGAAAGCAAAGAATCCCGTGTCTTGGAATAAAAGATCTCGTTCTCACACATTGCTACTGTATACGGTTGAAATCACTATATGGTTAACCTAAAGTAGGTTACAATTTCACTTAACACCTGCTGGGATTTTGTTGCACCCGTGGCTAAACCACGATCAGGAATAGATTTCAAACTTTTCGAATAAAAATTGAAAAGCTTCCAGCAAAAGAAAGTCGAGTTGCGTTTTACCCATGCTTTCTTTTACAGCGACCATGCAGGATACTGGATAGATTCCCACAGATTTCGCTGCACCACCGCGCATCCGTTTTTGTTCTTCATCCTGGGTCAACTATTTTTAGCACCTTCGTTTTGCCAACTTCATGTAAAATGCATTTCCGATCCTAAATGCGTCTGGACTTTGGAGCCAAGTCCGTATACCAAGACATTTCCCATCCTTCGCTCGCAGAGCTGGTCTCACTAAAGCATGCAAAGACGACTCCCATTTTACGTCTTGTCGCGGTCAATATCGTGGCTGCAAGCCCATAAACGAAAGAGGAGACACTGCCTGGCATCTCGTGCGGCAGAACGATACTTTACCTAGTACATACTTATTACATAGCATAACTTCCCGACTATACCGCGACATTCATCTTGCGTCAGATTAACGCCATCGTCCTCGCCAACCGTTTGTGGAATTCTTGCATTCCAACTCCATTCTCTGTACTTGAACGTTTTATCTGCACGACGACCGCGAGAATGCATCTCTCTTCTTCGCAATTTGCAATTCTTTCTATTCCCTTTCTTTTTTACTCCAACATATTTTCATATCTTCTAAAAACACTCTATTTTGCAATTTTTCTAATTATTTTTCTCTCAATACAAGAATAGAAGATGCAGGAGTGCTACTTTTTCTTCTGGACTCTCGCTTCAATACCACGTATTTTATGCACATGTTGAAAAGCTTTTGTTTCAAGCTTAGTGATCATCATAAAACTTAAAATGTCCCATTTAGCAAATAAATAGTTGCATCCAGAGAATACTAGTCTGTCGTCGTGAGCCAACGTCGACAATGCGCTGCTAGCTCGAATAAAAGAAAACAAACGATGCAGCAAAGATATTCCACCAAATTACAAGCGGTGTATTTGTGTATGTGATGTATATGTGTGTGTGTGTGTGTGTGCAATAACAACAGGGCACGAAAAAGGAGAAGGACGAAGCTAAGTTAATTCGTGGCGATTGGCTGTTAATAGGAGGCCTTAAGAGCTAGCAGTAATAAAACATGTCCCCAACATTCCCCAACGTTTTTTAAACTACAGATATTAGTAAATTTTGTAAGTTATCTTCGTTTAAAATACAAGCCTTTATCACAATATAGCAGTTTGCCGTAAACACCAGCCCAACAAAATTAGAAAAAATCTAGCGAAAATTTACTATACGATCTGGAGTTCATTTGCTAAATGCGGTACTCTGTGAGATACAACATCAACCAAGTCAAGTTGGTAGAAGGTGATGCGTCTTGCTTTCACAATTTCAAAGTTGAAAGAAGGTGGAAAGAGATGAGGTGAGAAGACGAGAAAATGTAGAAGCATTTGGAAGAGAAAATATAAGAGGCAGAGTAAAGAGTGAATCTGGAGCAGAAGAGGCCGGGTAAGAACAAAAGGAAGGAGACGGGAAGGGGAAGTAATGTCAGGGCTGGACATCCGGTTACTTGGATACCCGACCACATAGGCCCTAAACGTCTGGAATCTTGGCCTTAGAAACGGAAACGAGAATGAATATTAATAACATCTTAGACTCGTGTCTACATCCTTATCTTAGCACTAGTTTTTTTTAAAAAGTTTACTATAACAGGGTAAAACTACTATGAGTAGACTTCAACTGATATATAAGTGGACTTCTTAGCAATTTTACCCAGTTAAGTAAATAGTTTTTTTGAAGAATAAATATTATTCGTACGGGTCAGTTTTATTACTTTCTCAACGCACACGTTAATGTGTGAGCTGCGTTAAATTCCTTAGCAACAACCAATCAAAGGCACAGAAACGTATTTACTTCTCACAGTTATCCCTTTACTCCGAGTTGAAAAAATGGTGAAATAGAGTATAAAATAAATGTCACTCATTGAGATGACACGTTGCGGCCAAGCTTCTGTTACCCTCCCCCCTTCCCTGCCGACACTGAAGTAGCATCTCCGGGAATCAATATGTTTTCTGTGCTGGACGCGTATCCCTTTCAACTTGCAGCCATCTTTATTCTTTGCGAGTATCGGCTCGAGATTGGTTTTGTACAAACGTCAGCGCCACATGAGAACCAAAAGTCCGCGAACACGTATGACACTGTAATTGTAAACCACGCCACCAGCGCGCATGACTGCTGCCAGCTGCAGCCGCCAGCTGCCCTCAATATTTCATTCTTTGTTACACTAAAGCGGCTGGAAATTAAAAAATATAACCACAAAGATTCGAAATATTTTTTAAGTTACATAATGTTGTACCAACAGTGGTGGTGAGAGCAGTGCAAATTGTATTTTATTATCGAGGGGTACCAGCTCAAATCAGGGCTACCTTCTATCCTGATAGTGGGTTTTCGTGATTTCCCACAGCTCCACCACTCCAGGTAAATAATGGGATATTTATTTTACCAAATGGGCACGGCCGTCTCCTCTACCAGCTTCCTTTTACATTTCCGCTCCGTCCCGAAAACGCTACAGGTCTGCTGGGAGCTTGTAACGGTCTTCCCGAAATCCAATCCAAGTGGTGTCCATGGGATCATCTTTAACCTCTAAAGACTAGAACTTTCTGATAGCGCATGTCATAAAACAAAGTTTCTATCGTCCATTCTGGTCCAAGATCTCCATTCACGACCATCGAGGGGTCAATATCGCCGACGTGCCAAGGACACCGAAGCGTCAAGCACAAACGGGAAAACGTTCTCGCCAACCATACGGACCTGCGACATGTGCGTCTACTTGACTTCACTCTATTTACTAAGAGAGCATACTTTTCCACTAGGGGCGCTGGTAGTAGTGAACATAGAAAGATATGGCTAGAGCCTATTTTGTGGGAGTAAAGCAGTATGCGCTTTTTAACATTACTGTTGCTCGACCATCTGAGCTAAGCAGGTTATGACAATTCTAAAGCGAATCAACCTATTTGAGTGGTAGATCTTACAAGGAGAAAAAAACCAACTTCAGAAATGTCTTACCCTGTTTAGCTTCGATGGTAGAGCAACGGTCATATAAACCAGAGGTCCGGGGTTCGATTCCTCAAGCAGGCAGGTATTTTTCGAGTGATATTAATATTCTTCCAGTAACCCCGTTTGTTTTGCATGCGCAACGTCTCGAGTCGAGTGCTACCGTTGAGTACGTTGGCATGCAATGCAATGTGTTTGTGTCATGGCACTCGTGTCAATCACGTTGGCATGACCCGCGTCCCTGCATGGAGTGCACACGGGGAGAAGGTGTGTATGTTTGGAATGCTATAAGGGTCGTATCGCACTGTTACGTTGTGAAGCGTACTTTTTGTGGATAGAACGGTTTCCGTTGTGCTCCCGCGAAAAAAACTGTTTGAATTCGTAACAAATTTTTCGCTATTTGCTTTTTTATTTCAACCAGAGATGCCAATAGATAACAATTAAAATAATACTCGTGTTTGATTGGCTGGACGTTCATGAGTGTGAGAAAAACGCTGCGAATTTTGTAGGGCGAATCTCGTGGAAGTAGAACTTAAGGGCTGGTTTTACAATGTCTGGAAGTTAAATAATGTTCCGTTAGGTAATGTTATCAAAGCAACATCCAAATAATGTCCACTATTTTCTAGTTAACCTCTAGCAAACATGACAATGTTAAATCAGCTCTTAGACAGCTATAGTTAGAGCTATTGAGTAGAGCCATTGGTTGAAGGCCTGGTTGAAGGCCTGGGTTGAGGCATTGGAGAAAACTACTCGCGCTTTTCTACACACAAACTGCGCCATTTTTTTATTTGTGATACTTTCTTGGACCCTTCTCGGTGTATAACAGAAGTGGATTCTAACATATTCTTACATAATATGGAGTTACACGTATATACTAGCTGTATATCAGATCAAGGAAATGATCGAAATCGTTAAGACTTGTTAACACTTTAGCTGTCGGTGGAAGGTTGGTCCAATCAGCTTTTGTTTTTAGAACCTCAACCTTGGGGTATTTGAAAGAAAGATCTCACAATGATAAGCTGGCTGAAAGGCAGCTGAATTATTAAATAATTATTTGCCAATTTGTTTTGGTCTGATTTGTTCGACTTTCCTGCGACAGTTATTTGCTACAAAAAATGTCTACTAGTATACATTTGTTTTCACTCATTATGTCAACTCATCATAAAGGAGGGGGTGGGATTGGAAGGATGCAGTAATTTCCTGGATAATACGAGAGTCCTGACCTTCGGCCGTATTGGGATGTACATGGAAAGTCATCATGTGCAACTATCCCGCGTATCAGTCAAGTTTCGTACGGTACAACCAGCTCCATGGTGGGTAGGTTATATTTATTGGTGTGTTGTTGTACTACTCAAAAAAGGTGGCTCCATTGATCTTTGCAAACTTTGTCTTTATTGGCTTGCGCTCGCATTAGTCTATTTGGCCACGCAAGCAAAACCCATCCACGAAACTCAAAACAACCCTTTCAGAACCAAGGACGGTTGGAAAAATAAGAAAGTAAAAACTTGTTTTTCACCAACGATATGAAAGACGATTTACGTATTTTCTGTTACGGGAAGACAAGAATACGAAGTTTTACACGTGCATGTTTTATCGATAACCGGTTTTTACGGATATAGTTCCGCCGCCAGTAGTAAATTCCTTTGTTCCGATAGATAACACACGTAAAACAAATGCTTTCCATCAGTAGCTTTTTTTTGAAAAACATACCGTCAACAAAACTTTGCCCACCGGCCGGCATAATAACGGGCCGAACACGGTAGCCTTGAATTCGATGATTCGGAAGGTATCCAGTTCGATCAAAGTGACGGGCTGCTCTCCTAAATGTTGGTTTTCGTGATTTCGCCCAACCCAACCATTCCAGACAAATACTGGGAGAATATTTTCACCACTCGAATAGCACGGCCCACCCACTTCATCCAACTTACCAACTTCATTTACCATTCATGACCCTCCCGTCAAACAACACAGCACGAGCTCGTGGAGTCTTCTTTAAAAATCCCCCTGATCACTATCTGCCGTAAACTGTTAACTGCTAACTTCTTTCAAATCATTTTAGCCTCAGAATAATCTAGTGGGCACTATGGTGACAAACAACCAGCGACTTATTTAATTAAGTTGTTCGGAAGATAAAATAGTTTGGAATAATGTGTACATTCGCATACTGGTCCGTAGCGTGTTGGGAGTTATAGACCTAGCATGTTTGCTCAAAGGTTTATTATTGATACTTCACGTAACGTTTAGTTGCTAATACGTTTCTTTGTTAATGGCATAAATCGAACACCCGGTATGTAAAAATAAGCGTGGCTAATAGTGTGGTGATATAATGTGGCCCGAAATTTGAACTCTGGTGAATTTGATGCAAACCGAGCTATTCCAACAAACTCTACAGTTACCGCAGTACTACTGGTTAACCCACGAAGGGTGCTAAAATAATCCCAATACTTTGATTAATATATCTTGCAATACAATTGGGTTTTTCATCTAGCGTCAACTGCGTTTAATCTTTTTGGAATGAGTTTTGTGTCGATGGTCCATGGAAACATCCTGATTTTCCTTGTATGCACTGTTAACGAGCAGTTGTGGCAAGTGTGTAAGTGATAATATTTCAAATTTTCAACACGCACTGAAAGTGGCCTGTGACTTTATGAGCCAAAACTACGCCTTTCTGACACCTTTCCAATCCAGACCAATTCGGAGGCCGCCGTGACAAGACTGCAGTGGAAGCAACGTGAATCAATCATGCACTACGTCATCAGTCAGTGAACATCGGGGCGGTCCGTTTTTGTACGCCCAAATATTCTTAATTTTCAATTCGTCATAGTTGAGTTAAAATTAATTTTACGAAGGAAGGGAGAAAACGGTATGCGTTTGTATTTGTATTACAACATACTAATCGATTTAAAAAATCATACGCAAAAACCGTATTGTACCTACTGAAGTGCTAAGTATGTTATCGACTATCTCATAATCTCCCTACATAACTAAATATAAAATATCTCTAGCAAAGCAATATTTTACTTGGAAAATACTAATAGCACTTTACACACATCGCATGACCATAAATTGAATTGCTGTCCGATTCGATAGATATGTCAACGCTATTTCTGAAGAAAATACTGTTTCCACCTTCGATTTATGCCACTCATAAATCACTCCGAAACTTATTCCGATCTTAATAACGTTTCATGATAATCCCATTTCATTTGCACTGATTTATTTACAATTTTTTGAATGGTCTTATTTTCATCTTTTTTACTTCATAAAAACTATTTTCATGTACTAGCACAATAAAAATGAAAAGATTTTTCAATATTTTATGTAGCGTAGGTTCCTGTATGAAACTATTTTACAACATATTTCATTTGAATTTAAATACGATACGAAATTTAATATCAGCGTAAAGTCTCCTCGCTTGTGTCCTTTATAAAACGTATCGTTATTAGATCTATTTTTAAAAATGTCGCTTTATTGCGCATACTTTTCAAGTAATAAGATGAGGTTAAACCTTAGAAAAGTATTTCCAGTGCACGAATGCGGTGAACATCTTCGTCCATCTCCGAGGTGGCAATAAGTTCGATAACAATGCAACAATTCCTAGCGTGTTTCGCTATCCTTTCCGTCGACACGTGCTGACGCCAAGTTTCCTGTGGTTTCCAGTGATAAAAAGTTGACAATGATTTGCTCCACCATTAGGAAAATTGCGCTAATCGACATCTTTGTCGCTGCCTTTTATCGCCACTACGAGCGCTGCTGCACGCTCGCGTGATCTCAGATGGTAAACAGAGCAAGAGAAAATAAGAGGGCGGTGGAAAATATGACATCTAAAACAGCTGGTGCTATAAGTCGGATCAAGAGGATTGGATGTCGGTATAGCGTTCCGTGGTCACAGAAATATTCCTTATAATCTAGATTCGTTCAAAAAATAAAGTGGAAAATTGGCATGCGAACGATGTCGAGCGAGAACGTAATGGGATAACAGTCCGTGTGCACCAAAGGAGAAAAGTATAAAATTGTCTCTCGTTAAAAAAAACTTACATTATGCGGGAAAGTTTAAATGAGGTGCGAGATGCACAAACATTTTACTCTCGCTTTGAAATATGTCTGAATTAACATATTATGATAATGTTATTCCCGAGGAAATGTGTTCATTCCAGTTAACGGTGTTTGTTTCGAGCGGACGTAGATATACAAAATGATTTCAAAAGATCCGTCATGAAGCAAAGTGAGGCAAAATGTCACGAAAAGTAACTGGAACTACTTCTTCGGTTTCGCGTCCAATGCATGATTTCGTTTCTCTTTTTTCCCGGCTCGAAAAAGCTTTCAGCAAAACGTGGTCTGATCATCAGACGTTACAAATCATTATCATGGATATGGATTCCTATAGTTGTGACGAAACGATCAAATAACCCAGACGTGCGACAAGGACTGTCCTTTATTCAGGACTTGCGCAAAGCACGGAATAATTTGTATTTCCGATATTCATTTCCTGTGCGTTATTTTCGTGCGTTTAGGCTCACGCATGTCTGGGTTTTATATCAACGACGAAGTTGTTTTTGAAATAAAATTGCGTTCAATCAACAATAATTTCAGGCTGGTCACACAGGCTTTTCACTGCGTTTCACAAATGGGGAGTTCTGAGAAAACATAAATGCTTTTTACGAAAACGCTCAAGAAATCACTCAAATGCCAACCCCCCTGCAAATAACGGCGTCGCCCAATGAGCCCAATGAGCCGCGATACTACAGGCGATTGTTCCCAAGATTCCCACCTGAGCCAAGCATCCCTGACCCAAAAACATGTTTGGATGAGCGTAGTGAGCGGAGCGAAGACTTGGACATACCGTAGACAAAAGCATGTGGTGTTTAGTTTTGAATGTTTGTTCGCATGATGCTGACCAAACGCCTTAACCGATCGCAATGAAACTTTCATGGAACCTTTGAATTCTCTTAACGTAGAATCACCTTTTTAAAGTAATGTATGACATTTATTCCCTTACAGTCGAATTTCTGGATATTTTTGCTACTTTTTGCTACTTTTTCCCCTGATTGGTTGCTGTCTGTAGGCCAAACGGCTGAGTCGATTTCAATGAAACTTACAGGATCCTTTTGAAACGCCTCAACTTGGAATCGATTAATTTTTGAGAACAATTGATTTAGCTGTTTGGTTGTGAATCGCGTTGCTGCAATTTTATTTCAGATTGAATGAAACTTTATTCATTCTACAAGCCAACTTTCTCCACAGAATTTGGTGAAACTTTCAAAGCACGTTGAATATGTCTTAACCAAAATCGTTAACAATTTGGAGCGCTATCTCTAATAACAATCTGTTTAAATTTTAATCTTTTTGGTGGTTCTTTTAATAATAATTTCCCGTTTCTCTCCTACACCGGTTGAATGCGTGTTCCATAGCAACCAGTCATAGTTGATGAAAAAAGAAGTGAGCGACTGGCAAAATGGGCACTTTTTGCCATTTACAGAGGCAATACGAATTTTCGTGTCAAATATTTATTTTGTGGATGTTTATCTATTGAGGTTTTGCAAGAAACACTACGCTCGTCCAACCACGCGATTATATAAGCGTTACAGTGAAGCTCTAGTTAATGTATAGCTTCAGAAAAGGTAACTAAAAAGATTGGGATTTCGTTTCCTATGCTTTCCTTCAAAATAAAAAGAAACTCTTCGCCAGATCGAATTAGGAAATGATAGTAAAAACACAGACTATAAATTATGTTTAAACCAATTCACGTGTTTTTTCCCGAAGAATTTACTATTGAAGCACGTCCAAGCTAACCAGCCTTTTTAATTCATTATCGAGCTTCTTCGGAAAATTCTCGGATTAAACCGGATCAAGTATCCGGTTACCGGTTACCCAGCGTTTATAGCCGAACCCCCGCGGTGATCGGGAATCGTCATCGAAAAGAGTGCGTTTTTCGACGGTCGCC
>QKMV01000306.1:0-25025 GCA_003287335.1 Lednia tumana
TAGATAAAATTGTAGATAAGTATACAAATATTTAAGGATTTTAATAATACTTGTTATTTTGAGGGTTATAAAGGTTTCGGGATCAAATATCCTGAAAATTTCAGCCTGATCCGCCTCAGGTGAAGCAAATTTTCGAAAATCCACCCCGTCGCTCTGCCTGTCAGTTAAAGGTATAACAAATAAATAACAACTTCATTTCGATGTAACTTCCAGTTAAGCTGCGATACTGTACACGCCATTTACGCACATGGCATCTTGTTCATTCCTCTCGGAAATAACTAAGTTGTATACTTTCCGTGGCGTACAATGTCCAATTGATGTATTTTCTCCGCGAACCGCGAGGCATGAGGCGTAAGAAGTGAGATGCTCGAACACATTCTTGATACCAAGGCGCTGGATTTATCTTCTCGACCCAGTTTTGGACGCGACCACCACCGACGTCAGGACGCTGTATGAACGCCGCGGCGTACGCCACTCGGCTGTGACCATTGTGTGCTATTTCACGCGCGAAAATGTTGACAGGGGAAACTATCAACATTATATGGCAGCCCTTGAAAATGCTGGACGCTGTTCACAATTCCTTCTATTCCAACCGTATTTGCATTCTATAGCTATGCAGCCAATAAAGTTGACTGCGGGTGTTGGGATTGTTACTATTTGCCAGGGCGAACTAGCGCATGGAAACATTTTGAAAATACTGATCGGTACTGTCTAGATACCAAAAGGTTTCCAAAGTCTAAACGACCATTTTTGAAGCTTGCAAAAGTGCACTGCTGAAAACATGGTTGACATATTTGGTTATATTTGGCGTGTGAAATACGTGTATTTGAATAAATAATCAGAAAATGTCCGAGAAATATCGTTGTTCAACGCAATTACCCCATGTTGTATCTACCTGTACCAATTCGGTAAGTTTCTTTTTTAGTTGGTACCACTACTCCTCGTTTAGTACATAACATTATAACATTATTGTGTTTTCATGGTTTCTTATATTCCATTCGCATTTTCATAATATAGCACGCAGCAAAATAGGAAAATTGCGAATGTTGGGATTGCAACTGTACAGTTAAGACGTAAACCTCCATACAATGACCCGACATTAAATAGCTGTCAAAATGCTCCTTTGTCGTAAATGTATTAACGAAATTACAGAATCAATAATTATTTCATCAGTGACGCCAAAAATATCTGAGGCGTTGCTCCCAAAATTCCGACTTATGCGTAGTTGGTTCTTATTTGATAATACCCTTCCGTTCATAAGAAACATAACGTTTATGTGAGCTAAGAAAAGTGCAGCGTCCCGAACTATTAGTGGCTTGACTTGTGCCGGGTGCTAAATAAAGCCTGACCTATTGCATTGAGTGAGTGGCCAGAGAATTGCTGGCTTCTTGACCACTTTGCCACTTTGCCACTTTGCACCTCTATCGTCGCATGTGCATCATACGAGTAAACCGAGCGGGTAATTTCTAGCTGCCACTACCCGGTTTCGACACTGTAGAAGCGCATCACAATTACTTGTTAAATCTGAAATTTATTTCCCTAAATTGTATCAGAGGCGTTAAAAAAAATCGACTTACATGGTAAAAGATACGAAATAATTAGTTGAATTCAACTCTTGTTATATTTGTATACAACAAAATTCATATACTTCGACCGAAATACACGGGCCTTGTTGTTGGATGAGCGTAGCAAGCGAAGCGAGTGGAGTGAAGACTTCAATTTATCATAATATAGGAAAAAGAATGTTATGTTTTTTTTTCCTGTGTGTTTGTTTGCGCTCTGCAAGCCAAAGGCCTGCACCGATTTCATTAAAACTTTCCGGTAACCTTTGGAATCGCTTAACTTAGACCTGATAACTTTTTGAGCGCAATCTATGAAATGATTTCCTTGAAATTCGCATTCCTGTATATTTTTGAAAATTTTATAGATTTTTTCCGCTAATTGTTTGCTTCCTGTGTGATCAAACGGATTCGTCAATTTCAACGAAGCTTACAGGATCTCTTTTTTAGAGGTTTCAGCAAAGATGCAAAAAATTGTGAGCATAATCAGTTTTGTTGTTTACTTTAAAATCGCCTTACTGTGGTATTTATAGATTGAAATTTTTTTAACTGTCACTCTCTCCAGGTCAAGTTTTTGGGTTGTATTTGATGAAACTTTTCAATTACTTGTAATATGTTTTAACAAGGATTATTTTCAATTTGGAGCGTGATCTGAAATGTCGGTTCCTTTAAATTCAACCTTATTGGAGGTTTTTTCATCCTGATTTCCCGTCCCACCCCTACACCGGCTGACTGCGTGTTTCAACACCAGCAACCAGCAACCAGCAACCAGTGAAGAAAAAATAAGTGGGCGACTGGAAAAGTAGCCAATTATCATTAACAGAGGCAGAAATCTTTTGTCTTGTAATATTTTTCCTATTTAAGTGTTTATCTTTTGAAGTTTTGCAAGAAATACTACGCTCATCCAGCAACGCGTTTATATAAAGTGTTATGACGAAGCCCAAGTATAGAAATATATCACGCGTTTAATTCTATTATTTATTTTGCAATTAAATAACAGTTAAATATCAAACAGGTAAAACAGTGTCAGAGTAAAATGACAAGTGAAAAAAGCACATATATAAATACTCAATGCTCGGGGTAGCTATACAGAGTAAATTACTACAACATACGCTTACCATATATATTACATTGGGACTCACGGCTTAGTCATACTTCCTATCCTATTGATATCTACCCTTATTACATTATCTAGCATTATATAATATTGTTTTTGGTTGGTAACATTGGGCTTGGGCTTATTAATTTTACCAGACACATTTTTATATATTACGCATATTTTACGCATGTGCACCATCTTGCGCTTTTGCTCTTAAAAAGTCTTATAAAATTTTTGCATCATTTCAATCGTAGTTACAGTACATTTTTTATTGCAGAGAGATTGCAAACAAACAATAAGTTAAACTTTACATAACCTTTGTGTATATGTCACATTTATATTAGCTTGTTACCCGTTTGCTTACACGGTAAATATACACAGTTAAATTTAATGTCCACAAAAGATGCGGTTTACCAGCTTAACTACTATAATTATGTAAGAAATGCAATTTTTATTCGTGTAAATCAAATATGAGGTGTCAGCAAATGTGCATTATTACACGTTACGCGTTTATTGCTATGTGTTGCAAGTGCGTGAGCGTTTGGGAAGATAAGAGCGCGGGAGCTGGAGTAAATAAATAGGACTGTCATTCAAACTGTGTCAACTTTCTTCTGCATGTTTATTGTGTCATGTTTTATGCAAGTTGAAATAAAGGGAAGAGAAGATACTGGTTCGGATAACTTGTTTATTCAAGCAATAAGGTTGCATCGAAGTGGTCAAACTTCGTAATAAGAATACGCTTACAGAGTAAATGCAAATAACTATTCGATCAAACACGTAGGTTTTTAGTTACTACTTACTATAAATGCGTTTAGATCCAAGTTCCTTCTAAAGTTACATAGACATATAAATCTAATGAATCATCTAAGACTTAAGTCATAAAAAGAAGGGAATTTGTTACCTTTAATCAGAAAAACTGTTTTTAACGTGCAATCAAAGTTTAATTTATATCCAGCATCCCTATCGTAAATTTCAATTGTGAAATTAACTTATTATCATATTATTACACGCATAAAATGCATGCTATTGGGTAACTTATGGACAAACCAGAAAGGGTATCGGATCTACTTTAGTGCCAAATAAAGCATCGTGTAATCATGCACTATAGTGCAGACCACAGTCCAATAAAACAAAAAGCGACGAACTCGTATGTGGTTTGTTTTTCGAAGCCGAGCGAGCTACAAGCAGGTTATACAGGGAAGCTCCGAGCCACGACTGGCCGGCGATCGCGACCGCGGACAAATTCAAATACTTGCAAATATAAAGACATCTCATCTCTGCCACGTATATTCCTGCTCTTTTATTTTATACCTGCTGCGTTTACAGTGTTTGCGAATTCCTTCAAATCCGACAAATTATTTTAGGGACAATCATTTTACGAACATGCCACGGGGAGAAATCGTAAGCTGATTTTATCGATGATATGCATTTTTTGCTGCGGCTATAATTAGGGGAGCGTTATTAAAATCCATGATTAATGGCTCAAACATTACATTATTACGATATCTCTAAATTTCAGGCTTTTCGATTGATGCAAATAAAAAATATCAACCATTAAATGATTATTAAAATATATCTTGATTTAAAACTCGATTCGTCTCTCTTATTTCACTGGATTATCTCCATTAGTCAGTGCTACCTTTAATAATATTCAATTTATTCCCACGTGACGTGCGGGACTATAATCTGTAAAGTCCCAACGTACATTCTTGCTAAAATATGCAGTTAACCCGAACACATGCCCTACGGTTCTTTAATTAGAAGTCCCATAAAGCTCATCAGCTAGCATATAAAACAGCGCTAAAAGGTCCTAAACCTCTGGCGGCCAATTTTCAGTCACACTACACCTGACTAGCGGCACGTAACATCAGCTCGCGATTTCAGCTGACCACTGCAGAATACGAAGACAATCGCGTCAAAAAGACAAGAATAAAAAGAAACTGGAAATAATTGAGACAAATGATTCAGGCTAGTATCGAAAATGTCTATTTAAGCGACTACTTTATTTAACAGGTGATTCGTCTTATTAGCCGAACATGGTCCTCGGGCTTTCATGAAAAGTTAAATTAAATGGTTGCATGTGTAGAACTCACTAGAAGAAGTATAAGCAGTGTGGTCCTCATTTTTGGGAAGGCCGTTTGCATACTCAAACAACAGACACCAAGTTGGCAACTTTTTATTTTATTTCTGAAACAACTCATTCGGAAATATAATAAAAACTCGCGAGTCATGTCACATTTTAAAGATTTGTCTGAAACAGTGTTCGGTGACGTCTTATCGTTTGCCATAAATGTGCACACTAAGGCCGGTAGCCAAGTCTATCACAAAACATTCTTTTGCATGGTGCCTGTGCCACTAGACAGCAATGGGGAAGCGTTCGACCGCATTCAGATGACGTGTCGCTAATAGCGAGTGCAGTCAGTGCACCATGATTAGCATATTACTATGTGAAGGAACGTAAAATATACCTACACTCCTCACACATGCAGTCTGCCACGTATTTCATAAATAAACATCCAATCAAACGGTTTCTACGAATAAATGGGTAAAATCGCGATGGAGGTAGGCCCCATAAGGTTTGACGACTTTAGATGGGCGAAGCAATTAACCCACAAAATAAGTCAGCTGGCGTACCTTATCTAGGGCTGAATTCACGAAGCAGATGCCGTTATCAGTTAGCCCTCGGGGCTATGCTCACAGCCCATTGGGATTGACATGGGAAGTATGGGGTGTTTTGAGCCTGCCCTCGGGGTTAATTGATAGTCCCGCTTTTTGAATCGGAGCCCTGCATTCCCATCGTTTGACCGTCCAAATCCCACATGCCGATCACACGATTATTGCTTTCTAATATGGCATCACATGGGTAGTACACCTGTAGTCTTCACTTGTTAGTATCCCGGAAAGTTTGTTTTCGGAAAGACCACAACTAGCTCCCAGCCCTTGCTGCTTGTCGGGAGGGGTCGTGATGGAAAGGGAGCGTGTAAGGGACGGCCGTGCGCTGTCGGTGGAGGAACTATCCGAGCATTTGCCAGGAATAGTTGTGGGAAATCACGGGCAACTACAACCAAGAAAGACGCTCACGTAGATCGAAATCGGGACCTTCCGAAGGCAAGGCAGACGCGCTAGCCGCGCGGCTACCGTACTGGATAGTACGTACTAGTTTAATTCGGCACGTGGAAAATCGCGGTGAACTTGGAGTACCTGAAGACCGGTTCGCTTACTGATGAACGGCGATGCTTTTTTATATTTTTCTAAGTGACACGTACATTTTCCAATCAGTCATCGTGCTTTGCAATCAGGCATCGACAGACTCGTCCGTTTGGTAACATTCCTGGATATTTGCCACAGTCTGGATCACGGGGGTTAAGAAGTAAGCATACTGCATAATTATATTATCTCCAGTCTGGTAGTCCTATTTTTCTGAATATTGACCTCGAACACTTGTAATTAGATATTTTGACTTGAAATTGTCACCCTCTTTGAAATAAACCCCAAATTTTTTGTCAAATTTCCAGAGGAAAATCTCCCACCATTTTCAAAGATGGAGGTGCTAACTTCAGCACCAAGAAAATGTTACAAGATTAATACGCAGCTTGGTCCAGGTGCAACAACGAATATGCTTAGTAAATATGTCACATAAACGTTTTCCAGGTGGTCAATTTAACCTGGCCCATGTATCAAGGACGTTTTTTGAATCCCGAAAGTCGCCTTTTAGGTATAAAATAATGACATCGGTCGTCTGGCGATGCTATTAACATAAACTCTATCCTTCGCCAATCATTCATGGTGTGCATTAATCACGGACGATAGGATATGCAATTGAGACCTTACCCTTGGTCTGCATCAGTACTCCGGAGTACATCACTACCTTCATTGGGTATTGGATCTACCGTTGGTTTATCTAACATCTGCCAATTCGTATCTTGATCCGACGACTGATTTTCTTCATATGTTGCAACTTTTTTTGAAACATTGAATTATCATACGACTTCGTCAACAGAAAAATATAGTATTTTCATAACTTTTTTTACGGTTCACCTCAGCAAGATATGGAAGTAAACATATATTTCTCCCAATTCTGGAACGAGTAAGCATCCATGAGGTATGTGCAACTTTGGATGTTTATACCCATTTATTTGAAGCTGCTTGCACTTTATTGAAGTACGGCGATGAAACATTCTTAGCCAAATTGTAAAATAAATTTACGTCCCAAAATGTGCAACTAATAATAAACTTTCGCCTTAGCTTTTGGAACGTACACTTCAATGGCTGTAAATTGTTCAGTAATCAGTTTGCTGTCCGGACTATTCAGTTGACAAGTGGACACGTCAAATCATTGCCACAGGGTGTCAAGGGATTTGCAATACATCTAGGAATTAGCGGCATGCTCAACATATTAAAATGTGCTTACATTCACTTAACAAACTCACTTTCAAGTTACCAGGCAATACCACGTACCGCCAAATGTGCGATCAACAGAAGTAAACCAGATGTAGTGCATCATTTAGGTATATTTTGCGCTTGGCTAATAGTGTTGATTCGTTTGTGGATTCTTCTTTCAAATTTGAAGACGCTCGTGGGGCCATGACCCTGTCTGTCGCATGCTCTTCAAGTTATAGCTGGTACTTGGTTCAACATACAAGACGCGTTACCATCTCAAACTACGTCAGAGGGGCGGTAGATCACTTTACTCACGCAGGCCAATACGTTATTAACCAAATTCCTGATTCAAATATTATATTTTCATCAGGTGCATTAAAGTTCAAAATGATCGTTCATGAAATTTCACGTGAGCTAGCTCGCTAAATTAATCAAGTTTGCGCATCTGCATTTAGCAAAAAACTTGCCTTCAGCCCATCGAATGATATACTCAATAAAAAAATAGTGCTTACATGAGTATATGAATTACTATTCCAAGATGCGCTGTCGTATTAATCACTGTTAAAAATTTAGCTATGAAATGCGCTATGCTGTAGTAAGTTCTGTGAGGAAGAGCAATCTTTTTCAAAATCAAGATTTTTTAGGGGGGAAAAAGACCACTAGGGTTTCTGGTACTGTTAATTTTTCAACGCATAATCTGCACGATGCAGTGTTATTTGAAAAAAAACTTGAAGTTGCCACGCTCATGCCCATAATGCGCATTTACGTCCCGATTTTTTCTTTTTTCATCAAATTTCTCGGGTTTTTGACCTGTGCTCAAAATTCTTGCCCTCTAAGGTCAGCAAGTACAACCTTTTGCAAGCAACATAGTGTACTAAGCAACTGTCAAACTTAATTGCAAATTTTTACTTTTTTGGCCGCCCAGAATGAAAAACAAGTCGTATTTTGATAAGGATTACAAACTAAAAGCCATTTACACGGCTAGTTTTAACGCGAAGAATATTAATATCACTTCAAGCCGTACTTTCTGTGGGTTTAATAACTCGAGGAGTCTACACTGTTCCTCGTATAAACTCCGCAACGATTGATTTTCGTTGTGTTTTATAAATGATAACACGCCTATCAAAATACGGAAATATGTATTTCATTTCACGGATAAACAGCTATCCACCGTTGCCTCCCACAAGCAGCATCAGAGTAAAAACTTCGCATCACTATAGATTATCGTACTCATAGATCGACATAAGAAAAAAATGTTGAATGCAAAGCATCATTTCGTTATTGGTACCACCTTTTTATGGACTGATCAAATTTCTTACCTTATCCACGCTTGGCGTTGAAAGAACCCTATAATCAGAGATTAATCATCATTTAGATAAAACCTTAAATCTGCTCCTAAATAGCCAATTAAACCTTACCTATTTCCAGTTTTAGAATATATAACAGTATATTAATCGTGTGCGTATTCAATTTATTCGAAATTTAATAATACCCTTCATATCATTTACTATCCTGTAAATCGTCCGTGGTTCGGCATATTGATACCTTAGTTAACATATTTTTTCTTGTGGCTGATCCTAGTAGCTTTTGGTTTTAACCCTTTGGCACATTTACCTTTATTTCTTTCCAAGTAACAGCTATACAGTACCTCAAATTGGAATTTGAAAATAAAATCGCCCAAGAATACTGTTCCATACGTAAATCTTTTAAAATAGCATAATTTCATATTCCCGCAATATTTGATGCGGAGCCACATTAATTCCCTAAAACTCAATATGGTGTTGCAAATTAAGCTAATATGACACCCACCATGCCACCGCTAAGTGGCGTCAGCCAGATGACGTTGGTAGATATGTAGGTTTTAATTCATTTATCGCTCCCAACAATCGAGAGGAAAGAATAGTTCGTTCGTGCGGACTGTTTTCGGCTTCTTTTTGCTCGAGTCTCGCCGTAGATTTGTTAAATGTTTGCTTTGCTTAATACAATGTCTTATTGAAATCAGATCAAATCAAGCAAGCAGCAGGCCTAGTTTTTATAGCCGAAGGTGTGAAAGCCACACCCAGGAATCTCCAAGGTGGATCATCACTAAACATTTTCAAGTGGGCGCAGATGAGAAACTGCTCCAGAACTTTATAAACCATGGCTTATTAGTGATCATTGATCAAAAAATAATTGCGTGTTCCGAATTTTGTCTCAAAGATATTGCATGTGGTAAATTCAAGGCCTCGTATACTATTTTTTACTCTTAAAGGTATTAAAAATAAAATCACAAATGATTTGCGTAAACATCAAAATGCAATTAGACGGGATGTGTTAATGTGGGTTTTTAGGAGTGAGGACTAACCATGCACCTAAGAGACAGGCGAGATCTTCATTGTAGGGTGAGTGGCTCACTGCGACCCGCTTACACTGCGATTGTTACAGTCGTAAACTCGGTTCGCATACACCACGCGTAGACAGTGTTTAGACATTAGGCCTCGGACATTTATAAGAAAGAAGAGCGCAGCTATCCAGGCACTACTTTGCATAACTTAGGTAGATTAATTATTCATGCAACTACAAGTCTCAAACGTAATTATTTGAAGTCGCGAAAAATAAATCAAAATAGTGACCGTGAAATTTTAATTTAATTCTCAGATTTTGCATCTTTCAAACATATTTTTTCATCCTAGAAAGATGCTACCAAAACCGGGGTGATTGATATGACTGTATGTAGTTTGTATAATCTAAATTGCACGTATTATATAGCTATAGCCAAAAGCTGCAAGTAATCACAAGATTTCTACATAAACCTCGAAGCTCCTTGCTATTTTGTGTGAAGATTATGTTTCGTTTTGTCTTATCTCCTTAACGTTCTGACCCTTTTTGGAACTTGACCTTTCACCTGTATCACGTAGCTCCTCGCGATACCAGATGCAGCACCTAAAGCCACACGTTAGCGTGATAAAAAAAAACGCCCAAAATCGCGCATCTAACGATAGTGCACAGGAGACTTGCATATTGATTCATTATGTGAAACAACAAATTTTCGCAAAGAAAGTCAATCGAAATGTAATTTGATTCGAATTATACACATTTACATTGTGAGTTACTTCATACAAATTGTCGCCTATATAACTTTTAAGACTCATGTCTATCTCCTAATCTTAGCAGTACAGTTTAATAAAAAATATAGTCACAAACTGGGTACGTATGCTAAGAAATTCACTAAACTTGCCCGACTTTTCGTAAACTATTCTGTTTTCTTCATCCGAGGCAAACAGAAGTAAACAGCAGTAGCAGCGTTGGGAAAGTTTTACGAACTTCTTAGCATTCATACCCAGTTTTTTCGAAAATTTTCGCCTATTTAGACTTTTCGCCCTGTCAAAATCACAAAAAGTTTCCGCAAACCACATTTCATCTTATCACAGTTTTAACTTTGCATTCAGTGCACATGCATTGCAATTTGAATTATTACACGCTTTACTTGGAGCGGCATCGATGCAGTACTAGACTAAAGAAGTAATAAAGCAAGGGGGTGCTTGTTGAACAGAACAGACGCGGGACGCTGCAGAGAACACGTTTACCACTGCTTCGTCTGTTCACCAGACACCACATCAGGTATGCAAAACATCCACGAGTCAATCTTTTTCCGACTTTTATGTGCACTTATTTTAAGAAGCCTTCATTGCTTTGCACAATTCTTGTGTTGTGCGTACGGTTCATCGTTTTTCTCTTGTAAACAAATCATCTTCCATTTTATTTGTTCTAAATATGGATGTGGTTTGGCTTGCGAAGCAAATGAAATAAGCGCTCGCACCTCCCAGACTTACTACATAGCCAACACAAGAATGCATCCAATGGGTATTACGACATATTCCTTATATAGTGAATACATTTTCTGAATGGATGTCCCCGTTCCCACCCAAACTGCATCCAAAGAGAACACCGCTGACCGCTGCACTGCATTGTGAGCGCTCATTCGCATGGTGAGCGTTTTTGGTGGACATGGCATTTGTTAAAAAGCAACTCCATCTTTCGCCACTTAAAGTTCCATTCATTCGCGAGCAAAGATGAATTCCCTTTTGCAAAAGAAAAAACTGACAAAACGCTTTTCTGGAAATAAATACCTCGACAAGCCGCATTGTTATTGAAACTTGAAAACATCGCGTTACGGGCCTAATAGATTTACAAAGCTTTAACTTACTGTCAACTAATTTGTCTCAACTTCCAAGATGTACTTTTTCATTTTATTCTTCTCTCTATTATCTCTTATCGAAATGCAGCTTATTATTTCTATCACGCGATTCGAACAAATTCTTGTCTTCGTAAGCAGTATAGATTGATTTTCTTTCTCTTTATAGGAAGCAAATTTTTCCACTGAAGAAAAAATGTCGGCGCCGACCCTTTAAAGCTGAACTCAAGTATGCATGACAAATTTAAAATGACAAATTAGAATGTTCTTGCACATCCAATATGCACCCATGATTTAATGCATTTCTAATTTGGAAGTTATTAAATGAAATAAATCACTCACTTCTAACAAGAGTAAAGATTTATTAATATCTACTTTATGTCTAACATCATTATTAGACCAAAAAACCACAGTCACACTACTTGTTCTAACACCTACGACTAGCATTCAAAGAATGTATTGGACCTTTAATGAGCATATGTATACCGATTTTCCCCACACTTTGTGCACCATCTTTTCTTGTCCCAAACTATGTTGAGCACAGACGTTTTATGTTTCCGAGTCATTTGCTGCTTGTAGTTTGTCGGATTTTTTAAAGAATTCTGCAGCGTTGCCCGTACAATGTCCCGCCTGCTATAAACGAAGTTAGCAGCATGTTTATATGCTACAGGTAGTCATATAAAGTATGTGATGAATGCATGACGAGAGCAGGCAGTATTCGTATTAGTAGCAGTGGAAAAAACTAGCTTGCTTTTTTATGAAAATGGCCCTGCAGAAAAAGCAATTTTGCCGAAGGAGGAATCTTTGACAGTTCAAAAGCGTATATTTTTCTATTACACGTGGTAACAGCTTGATGACCGTAGGTTAAAGGTAAATTAGAAACATATTTTAGCTATATTTTCTTCCACGGAAGTTTTTAATTGGATAAATAAATAGCAAGTAAGCCGGAGGTAAATTTCTTATCAAGCATGTTATATCAAAGAGGTGCTTGGTAATTTCGAAATGAAGAGGGGCGAGTATTTACAAGGAACGTTTCGTAACATAAAAACGAAAAAGAAACTTTCAAGATCAATTTTTCATGATGGCACAGCAAACGCCCATGTACCAAAAGCTGGAATCATGCGTCCAGCCTCCCAGTTCTGGCCAACATGTGCCACTAAATCATACACAGCTCGCGCTTCGTTGGCTTGACAACGTCACATTGTTGAAACAAAACGTTCATTTCGAATAACTTAGCATAATTATACATTTTGTCAATTTCAAAATATCGCGAGGTCAATCTAAACATGGTTTCGTTTCTGATAGCATTCCATCGAGATTTTTAATCGGAATTTTATGCCAAAATGAGAATCCATCATATTTTTCTGACGGGTGACATAGATTTAATGTGTAATACTTTTAAAATTTTCAACCCCAAAAGAGGAGAAAATCATAGGCAACGGCAGACAAAAGTAACGATTCAAATCGGTTTAACATCCACTTTTTTCTCTCGTTTAACCATTGTGCACACAATGATGAAACCCGAGTTCACTGCTCTTCTCTGTCAAGGTAGTTAATTAATAATTCCGGTAATACCGTCAAATGCAATTTCTGCAGTTTTCAAATTCTGAAAATCACCGCTGATGCTATCTCTCACCACCTGTAGCATCTGTTTCGGTAGACTCGAGTGATTTAGTAAGAGTGGTCCAGTTTACAGCCGTGGTAGGTATTTGTTTTTGTTGAACCTAACCGTCCGTCTCGTCTGGGCTGAGCTAGCGTCTCATGGGGCTCGCTCGCGTTAACGTGCGTTCAAATCTCCAGTAGCCACAGTCATGCTTCTTCAATGGGTCTCTGATAACAAACATCGCTGCACAAATTAACTGCAATTAGCAACTCTCACGACCAGCTGCATACCAACAGTTCACAAACGATATTTTGTTGAACCTGCAGAATTTAATCGATGGGTGACCAAATGAATGAAATATCTCTATGGCTTGTTTTTAAAGTCGGTTATGAAACTAACAGTCCGTTAGCGTTAAACAGTAATAGCAACTGCCAATCACATGCAGCCATTTGAGCTATCATTTGATTAAATATTAAGCTAGCGATTAAAAAACTGGCCGTAAATGGTTCTTAATGTGGTCAGACGTAACGAAACGGCTGCAAGTCAATTATATTCTCATAAATTGAACTAGTTTTTGTTTGTTCCTAATTGATTTTGGGAGTCCAAATCGAACAAGAATCTGTCTTCCCAATATCGTAAATATTGGTTTCAATTACGACGTTCGCTTTTTCAACGAGTTTTTCTATTTGAAATTAACGAGCAAGTCCGTCGAATTAGGATGCACAAAAACCATCGACATTTGAACATTTCTATCAATTAACATTTAGCCATCGAAATTAATGAGACAATTTGACAAAATCTTGTCCTCCATCCGTAGACAATCGCTGGACAAGTGCAATAGCTAACCATCTAACAGAAAACGGAGACAAGTTGATGAAATTATCCCATTTTTTCACCCACGAGACGCTAAAAACGAAACAACGAATAACAATTAGCCATAGGGTTTGATTGGCAACCTGATACCTACATACTTTTTCGGAAATCTCAGTCTTTTCATGTCCGCGGACACAAGTTTCTTTCTCCATTCGATTTGTGCACCTGGCCAGCATCCATCGCGCGTCATCTGCCAGAAGATCGCAATACGTCTCGAAAGCCGAGCTCATGAATAATGAGATATAGAAGGAAGCTGACCGACAATCGACAGGCTGTCCTGCATTTACCCGGTATGTCATAGAGATTAGAGCATGCCAGTTTAACACTCGATACTTGGGTTCACCTTATAGTTAATAATTGTTTAATGAACCCAAACATAAATGGTGAAAGAATCCAACTGTTATAGTGAGTACGTTTCTCTTAGATTCTTTACTCATTGATTACTTATACACTTTTAAGATTAAATACAAAAAAGTTCTGATGGTCTTAGTAAATATTCCATGACCCAAAACGAAATATTATTCAAGAAAAACCTGAATATTGGTCTTGATTGATATTAAAGAATGAATCTTTGATAATATCGAGCAAATGTTTTATTGATTCTGGGTCTTATTTGGACATTGGCTATTGTCTGCATTGCCTTTTGTTGAGCCGCTCTTTCTACCGACCGCAATGTGTGGGGCGTCCATAAAATTATGTGTTATGAGTTTTGGACAAAGTCCGCAATGGAATGGTCGCTCGACATGTTGAAGCAGCTCGGACTACAGACGGTCAGAGATCGGAAGTTCGCAAATTACGGGGAAAGCTTATGTAGTGAAAAACTCACGACGAATGAAATTAATTCCCTCAGAGCGCACTAAATTTCATCGACGAATCATTGACATCTGTTGAATCGTTTGACACATGTCAATGGATATGGTCAACTATGTGGTGATATTCACAGACTCAACATCACCATATCTTATTTATTATTTGGCGGCTCTTTTTGCAATAAAAAACTTTTATCGTTTATTAATATGGAGGAGGCAAGGGATCATTAAGACAGATCATATTATGAATGCAGTTATTTCAATGAAAAACTTTTTTGCCCAAGATGGGATGGTTCTTTCTATGGGTGCCCCGTGGTGATTATGCAACGTTCCGTACACCACATCTAAAGATTTAAGAGGCCGGTGTTTTGAGAACGCCGAAGGCAACATTTGTGAGAACGGCTTTTAAATTAAAATATAAGTTCATTAATGAACTAAATTTATTGACAAAGCCTGCCATAAGTTGTCCATTTATATACATGTTTTACCTATTGCACCTATCTATACACTTTTAGCCCTCAATGCTGAAAAATCCCAATAAAAATCTCATTTGTGTTGCACCATGCAATTCTTATCGTGGTTGACTACAAACTTGCCGATTTTTTTCTCTTATCGTTGGTGCATCAAAGACCTTTGGAATTTATTTAAGCGATTACACAGATTTTTCGTCGCTATCAAACAGTTTTATACATCTCTCGTACTATGTAATTACTTAAAAATTCCCTCGAATTCGCGAGCATGGCGAGCCGCATGGCTTATTGACGATGTGAGTAAACAGTAGGTATCAATATTTTTACGTGAACATAACATTCCTAATCTCTCGCACGCTATTAGACAAATCTTGAGTACAAATCTCTATCAAATATTTTTAACGCATCAGATCATCTTGTGCTGTAAAAAAAACAATTAGCCGGCAAAGGAATTGAAAAGCGAGTAAAGTAATTGGTTTTAGCTAATCATGTGCTAAACGTCAAGATTGTACCTATAATTATTGGCATTATTCCGCTGTGCGTAAACGAAAAGTGTCAGCTCGAATCGGATAGACTGCATAGTGAATAGGTAACTACCAACTGGTAAGAACAAACAGGTTCCAAGTGTCTTGTAATTGCAGTTGTAGACCGTCATCTGATGAATATCCGAGAAGCAATATGTTTAGCACGCGTTCAACACACACATAGACTAATTGCATGAGATGATGATTGATTGTTTGCATTGTAATTTGCGAGAGCTATGCATGCAGTGGGATAATATGCTTGCCAAATGGCAGGTATTTATTAAATTGTAGATGTTATTACTACCACCCACGAATGTACTTTTGAAGTATAGAAAGTGTAAGTAAATATAAAAATGTCGTTAGAATTTGAATCTTGGTGAAATTAGGAATCATCCAGCGTGTAATCCTTGGTTGACATCACTTTTATAAGAAATATTTTGTGTTTTTTGGGGTGCGTCAGAAACACATATCGCTCTAAAGAGATCTGTCTCCCTTAGAAAAATAGTTACACTGATACGTGAGTAGAATGGAATTTTAAAATATGTTTTTCTGACAGCCATATTTAATTCGCATTGCTCATTAGAGCGTTACTACGGGTAACGACTGATGTAAATGAAAAATTATGTTAAATAAATTTAGCATTGATGATTGTTGATGCGTGTTCCCGAGACGCTTTTTTCTATGTTTCAAAGTTCAACGCTTCCGCTGGTAGAAAATTAGGAATCCTGAATAAGGTAATAATAGCACGTTGATAAGCCTGATGTCTACTTGATTTAAACAATTACAGATTATAAATCAAACATTGACCGTGGCGAATTTGCAGTCTTCTTGTTGGAGGTCATTTCGGGTATAAATCAGTAGAGCGTTTGTCTTAGTATAAACCAACGAATTTCATTCCGACGCTACAAAATAAAGGAAGGCGACGACACCGAAACCGAAAATAGTAGTTCTCTGTTCTCGATGATTTCTGATGGTCAAGACATATTTTGAGCTGCCTGAAGGGAGGTATCTACACCTTTCTGTCAGATCAGTTCTATGCTCTCGGCTATAATGCCCCAAGTTTTTATTATAAATTAGTTTATGATAACATACTATTTTCATAAATTACTATAATTTAACATTTTTATATCGTTTTCTTCTTTAGTAAAATTATGTCAAAAGGGTAAAAATCACCGACAAAATTCCAAAGGTTCTCTGGTGTTTGGAATTCTATTTCTTTTCGTTCCGAAACTTCAACAGCTTTAGGAACAGAAGGAAATTAATAAATTACTCTGAAAGGTGGCTTTTAATCACTGTCAGATTTGGGCTTATTAAGTTCATGTGCAACAGACGCAAGAGCAACGCATGCTTTCCAGCACTTTGACTTATTTTTTATATCGCCAACGTAGGAATGATAAATAGCTTATATCTCAATGACCAATGATAAGGTCATTGCAGGTCGGGCAATTGATCTTTCTCTCGGTGATATATTACACATGTTACTTGATAAGTGTACACTATGTGTAAATATTCAAAAAATACGCCTGGTGATTAAAATGTGGTTCAAAGTTGCAAATTTATCGAACTGGAATGAAAATCACGCCTTCTAGAGTAGTTGTGACATATATGTTCTGATGTTACGTTTCCTAAATCGTGCCAAATATAACACAAGGATAACACCCCAAATATATCTACGGCCAAACTTTTTAAGTACGCATTTAAACCTTTAAAAAATGTCTAAACCCTAATGTATAATGTTTTCAATGAGCTTTAACGGGAAAACCTCTGTTTGGCATCACATCACTATTTCCAGCCAATTTCTCATCATCATGGCAATGTTATCATCGTGACATAGTACTCACTGTAATCGCTTCCATCATCAGCCGTGCCATTGATGGTCCCATCGCGCAATATCTGCAAGTGTTTATTCTTCACGTACATCTGAATCTTCCTGGATGTACCAGTGATGTGAGACAGATTCGTACTCCGTTCGCTCCTTGCGGTTCCGTCCTCCGCGTCCCCGAACTTGAACGCGTTAGCACCGTGTTCGACAGGTAACACCAGGTCGAACTGATGATGGTAGTTGATGCGTTGACGGTGGTGTTGTACTTGCAGCGGGGCTAGAGTCACAACGGCCACCAGTATGCCGACGACAGCGACAAACAGAGCGACCTGGGAAGGCTGGACCATGGTCTGAGGAAAAGGGCAGCTTTAGCAATAGGAGCCCATTGCAGCCAGGTCGCCCACCCAGCCTCCTAGCGCGGCGATGCCACTGGGGCACTGGGGCCAACTCGAACGAACGACGCACTCCGCTCTCCGCTCGCACGCGCAAGGAAATAGACACTCGATTTACGCAAATTGTTTTCCGAGGTGGAAATTTATTTGCGGTTTATTAAGGTTTTTCAAACGAGTTATAGTATTTGGTTTGGTTCATTATGTTGTATCGCGATAGCATTTTGAATGGTATTCGTGTTTTTTCGGTATCACTCGAAGAGAAGCAGATATGGTTCTTCGGCACTCGCTGGTTGACGGTAGATTGTTAACATCTTGCAATTTCTCACATTATCTCATTTTAGAATCGTTCTGATTTTTCCGATCAAATGTTTTACTACGCTCTACTTTAGACGTAGATAATCACGAAATACCGTCGATAATGTGTATCAGATATTTTTCCTTCTTACAAACTTTTCAATTTAAATCCGTGTCACACGTCACTTAATTATTACATTTAAAATATAGATAATTTGTTGATTTGATAAAAAAATTAATCGCGAATCGTAAGACCTATTGACCGACTTCCTGATCGAACCATTATCGCACCGACTAATTATGTGGCAAATTATCATCGTGCGATAACGCGAATACCGGCCTCGACGAGGCACTCACGAGCAAGCTAAGGGTACGTGTGCCGGTCCGGTCCGGTCCCGTCCGTCTACATGCCCGTTGCTGCCATTGGCCGTCGCGTGATGCCGACGTCGGTGTGGTGCGTAGCGTAGCGACGCTCTGCGAACGCCGGCCGTTGGGATGGAACTGACATCGGTCTCTGGGCGAGATGATCACTCCAATCTCGGCAGGCAGTCGCTAGGCAGTCGCCAGTCGCCAGTCGGCGGCGAACGCAATGCGCCGCTTGCCCGCCAACACATCTCAAGCGCTAGCTACAAACTGCATCTCATTCACTTCGTCGTAGCACGCGGTTTTATTCACGAAAATTGAAAAGTATGGTAGATTAGGTAATGATGATGCGTCGAGGTTCGTGGAGAAGGGAACAGAACCACGAGCGAACCAGTTGTAGGTGGCGCGTTTGGAAAACAAAAAAACTATTCACTTGTACGTAAAGCGAAGATGAATTTTCATTCAGAAACACTTTCTGTTGTAAGTGTAAGTATAAGTATTGTAAGTATTTATAAGTATCATGAAGGATGAAAGCATAAAAGGATATGGTCGTTCTATACTAGGTGTGACGGGAATCGAACCTGTTCATTTGAATCTCAAGCGATATGCTTATGAAAGTCTTGAGCATCGTTGACAATAACGTGATTTTTTCTAAAGTACATCTGCATTAGAATATGAAAGTTTTGCGGGTAGGTACTTACTTGCTATCGCAATCGAAGTCCGATGAAGTCAAACACAAATAATATTTACTATGCAATTAATAGACTACTAATAACAATTAGAAAGGGACATGTTTGGGAACAAAAGATAGCTTACTGCATCTCACATCGTACAAGTGAATTCCAAAGGAACAGGGATTTGAACCTCGTGTAACCCGTGTTTCTACTTAGCAAGGTGTAGCATATTTGAAAAGTAAAAGTAGGTAATATATTTTAATGGCAGTGCACTTTCAGTAATTTGAATCATAATGAAACGCTTGCAAAACAAACATGAAGATCGGTACGTTGTAATGTGCACGTAATCGGTAATACCAGCACAATAACAATAGATGATTCGGGCTCGTTTTACCGACGTCATAGTTATGATACTTTAAGACCGTTGTAATATGATTTTATTGGTGAGTTAAGTGCACACATGCACTTTCGCACGTATTTCCTACCAAATGGTTAACTAATTGATCTAGATTTCCGGTCGAATTGTGATCTGCATTGGCGTCGTTTCGGTCGAGATCGATTTGAAAGTTGGGCGCAGAGAAGCGAATGTCCCATCAGCTAATCATTTTTACTACATGCCGCGTTTGTCCTTTTTGAACTGAAAATGAATCCACCTATAATGTTCGGTAACGAAAAAAAAATGGGAGGAAATGACGTGAAATAATATCCCAATTACTTTATTACCTGTTTTACTGAAAGCTAGACTATGTCTTACACAGCTGGGTAAAATATTTTCGAATTCCGGGCTCAAAAGATCTAATCTAAATCACAGGGATGCACAAATTCAACATTCCAAAAATGTCAAATTCAGAAATAGCTACCGAAAAAATGTCATTTCGTCGTAGTTTCCAAGAAATCATCGACGTGAATGTTACAATAAAATCGTGCCTCCAAGTCCATACTTAGCACCCATCCGCATTATGTGCAGGGACTCGAGGGCTTGACGCCTCCATTGTGAACTGGCTTAAGGGTTGTTGTCGCTAAGTGAGCGTGTTATCCTCTACGCACCTGGAAACATCACTCAACGCATTCTATGACACGCACAACAACTCCTGCTGCTACCGACACACTTATTATGTATTGTGGTCGGCGTTTGCTCTTCGTGCAACTTAGGCTTTACGCACTATATGCGTCGACACGTGCAACTCATTTGTGTAACGCGCTTCTTCGATTTGTGTGAACACTGAACATTTATTTTTACAACCATTTCTTTGTACGATGCAAGGGTGGATAATTTGAGAATGGCATCGATGTTTTGAGCTTCTCTGCTTTGTTAATTTTTGAGTGTGTAGCCGCATGCAGATCAGCGTTATGATTACGTGAAAATGTTCAATTCGCATATCGGAGCTTATAACTGTAAGCAATTACTATTCCTGACCTGAAGTTGATTTAAGTAATGACAGTTATTAAAGGTGCGTTATTTCAGACCTATCACTGGAAATCGGGGTAGCCAAGTAAGCTTAGCATGCCCACAGATGGTGACAACTCGGATCAAACGCACTATATTCGCTTTTTTTTAATCAGCAGTACCTTCTGTACAGGTACAACAAAGCTAACCACGTTGTGCCAAGTTCGAGTCTCCGTTCATTGCTCTTCTTAAAAGCTTTAGAGGTTAACGCTCCCTTAAATAGGGGTGGCTTGCTCATAAGTCTCCCACTTGATTGCATATTTCAACCCCCCCCCCCCCCCCCCCTCTGCGCCACCCATCGTTAAAGCACTCTCAGTCCTAGAAAGTGTTTTCTAATTTTACACATCGTTTTAACAGAATTCTTCGCTGGTTAGTAGCCTATTATTTAAGATAAAAGAGGTGTGGTTTGTATTATTTAACGTTTCACACGCTATTGTTGTAAACTTGTAAACGTGTTTATTTCTTACTGACAAATTTTTACAGTGTATCACATTTCATCACTGAAAAATGAAATTTTGTGTGATACGTAGCCATGTAATATTTAAAATTTGAAATCATATTTTAAATCCTACTATTATAGCAAAGCTAATAAAATGTATATCAGGTTTACTAGTAGGTTTTATCTTGAAATATATATCAGATCGATAGTTATCATATGTAGATTTTTAAATAGGACATGTGTCCATTCAGGTACAATCAGTGTTGAGATTAGCTCACCGGTGCTGCGCTATCAATGCACTATGCAGGTTTGCGATGCATCTTACAGAATTGTGTACCCCTTCGAGGAACCTGTTTAGACTTAGATACCGCCATCACCGGGCTTCTAGATCGATATTAATCACACCTGCCTCTAACGCGCCGAAAAATCAAATTATCGCCTTAGATGGTAATTAGAATGCACGCGGAGAATAACTTTTCAACAGCGTGGAACGGGAAAGCTGTCCTGGGCCACCTTGTGAATCAGGAATTATTTTGAAAAAACTTGCAATTTTTTATGAAAAGTCGGCATTGGAGCTCAACTCCCACCGCCGTTCGCTTGTAACCATTCTATTTCACTTGTAAGACAATGTCTAGTTTCGGCAACGTGGCCACAATATCACACCTACAGCTACAAAGGGAAAACGAAAGAACTACAATTTTCAAAAAAACTGTTAGTAAATGGGTTTCACTGCTGAGAACTTTTAACAAACAAACTGCCAACGTTTCGCTAACTATAGGAAGCTTTTTAAAAAAACTGTTAATAACCCATTTGTTAACAGTTTTTTTTTAAACTATAGTGCAGAAATTAGTCAGGAAACATGAGTCTTAAAAATGTAATATTAGAAGCTTCTTCGGGGCGATTTTCAAAAGATTGAAGAAGCTTTCAATATAGTTAGCGAAACGTTGGCCGTTAGTTTTTAGAAGTTCTCAGCATTGAAACCTATTTACTAACAGTTTTTTTGAAACCTAATGCTGAAGTTAGGCAGAAGACATGAGTCTTAAGAATTTGATCACTATAATTTTCATTTGAAGAATGTTAAAATCACTTCAAAAATACCTGGCTACTCGAGAACTCGAGTACTTTATACTCGATAATTATAATTTTAGTTAAATGCAAAGTAGTGGCCATGTATTGGAAAAATACGTAGTTCGCGTAAAGTTCTAGAAAATCGCGGTAGTCGGCTAGTTTGAGTATATTTTGGGACTCTCTTATATTAATTCAGTATTTCGGGAATCTCGTAACGTGATCCTCCGGAGTAGCTATAAACCAGAGAACTTTTCCTTAGTTAGCTCTCGCGTAGAGGTGTTTAACGCTTTCTGCAAAGAAAACATTAACTTTCAGAATATTAAAATTATAACTAGCCGTGTAATTGGCTTTAAAAGTTTAATACTTGTCAAAACAATAACTTATATAGCGGCATGTCTATCTTTTCCGGAATAATTATGAAAGAGTCATCGACATATTCTGTCAATTCCGATTTGTGTTCTAAAGCGCTTGTCGTGACTCCTGGCTATGAACTCAAGACTTTGGACAGCGCCTGCCACATTGATGGCAAACTTACTTAAACGCACTGACGTTTCGTCAGCTTTATTAAGAGAACATTGTTTCAGGAGGCTCAGCTTCTAATCTACATCTCACATCAAATCTATCACAACTTGTCGTAATCTCTGATCATGATGTATTTATTCTATATACACACACACACACACATGTATATCACTTGCTGTTCGATACGGCATTAATTCAGACGCGGTTGTTTTTTAAAAGCTATTGAGTCGAGTGTTGACTTCAGTGCGGCTCGATGCAGATTTTTACTTAGAAAGTCGTATTGCTAAATCTAATAAATAATTCAAAATTTGTCAGCAGGCTAAAAATATTCACAGCTTATTTAGTTGAGTTAAACATTAATTCTTATATTTACAGATTTTATTGATTTTTGGGATCAAAAATCACTCTTAGGAATGCCGAAGATGAAATAAATGTAAGAAGGCGGTTTTGTCCCAATGCATAGGAACAATTCCCCTACCGAATATTCTCAAAGGCATATCGTCGTACCAAAAACAGTCCAAAGCTCGAACTGAAACTGATGCAGCTGATGGGTAAACAATTTTTCAATTGTGTTGCCCCACAAGTCGCTATAGCTCATCTAAATACCATCATCTCCCCATGAGATTGTAACTGAACCCCCCTCAACAAAGGGTCAACCAAGATGACAATGAGACTACACCAAAAGTCCACAACCACACCTCCACTAATGACCAGTATAAGCAGTTGACACGGCAGTTGACTTCATTCATAGGACAAGGTCCGTTATAATAAATATTGTCAGCATCGCTATATTGCATTGTTGTTATAAGGAAACATTAAACCAAGATTTCATCTTAAATTCTAATCATTAATATATTAGCATATAATAGATAATGCATACATACTTACCAGCATGCTTCTCCAACACATTCGGGATTATTTATAGGTTGCCGTGTGATAGTGTATTTTAGTTGGTTGAATAGGAATTTATATTCCACGTTCGTAATTCGTAGTATTTATTTCGCCTTCTTATTGATTTGTTTTTTTCGAAGTAGGCAAATGATAGCAAGTAGAGGACGTGACATTATTCAGTATACTCCAACTTTTCAATAAGGGTTGACAAGTCAAGGCGTCGTGTTTTTACAGCAAACGCAGCATGCCGTCTCTCAGCCAGTCATTGTTTCTGTTACTTTTTTTGTGTCGCGGTATTTTTTTGTTCATTGCTTCGAGAAGCAAATGCATCTACGCATTCGGTGAATCTTCTTCAAGATGAACGTTTTGTTCGGTTAGTGTTGGAAATTCTTGGATCATAAATATTTCTATCTAGAGGAATAAATTTAAAGCGTGGTGCAAATGAATTTGGACATCGCAGTGCGCACAAAAATTATGGATGGTAGCAATCCAGAAGATTTAAATTAAAACCATTCCTCCGTTTACGACTTTTCTACGCTTCTTCAATTTATGCTTTGTCTTTTCGAACATATTTTTTCACCCAAATAAACATTTCAAGTTAGCTTACGCCAAAAGGCTCTTTATGCTTTAACCTTTTTGAATTCGGCATGGTCTTCTCATACTTTTGATGAATGTGATATTTTTATTGCGCCCCGTTTTAAGTATGTGTTGCACTCTTTTAACGATGAAGACACATATTGCAGCAATAACAATAATTATTAATTATCGTCTCGTAAAATGTGCTGCACTGGTGTTTATTGCTCGGCAGACTGCAAAGCTGCGACAGGCGCGGAGATTTTCACATTAGCTGCAGCCTCTACTCAAGTGCATTTACTAGAGTGATTTTTTCCCATTTATTCCCATATTTCTACTTCCATGTCAGACTACACATTTGCATACTGGCATTTTCTTTATTCGTTTATTTACCAATCCAGACAAATTACTTTAGTTACTCTTGATCGAAGTAGACAGAAAAGTGGAGTGGAATAATGGAATCCGAGACGCCTGATCAAAGCAGACACATATCTCGCTTCATGTGTCAGGCGAATTCAGCCTTGGTTAATTTTATAATTGAATTCCTTCTATGTCACAAATCCACGGCATTTTTACTCAAGTTTCTTCACAGATGAATTTTCAGCGGCGTATCGATTTCATTTAAATGGCCGCAGTGGCGGCATGTGCCCATTTTCACAAAATTATTCGGCCGTTTCCTGACATATGTGGGCAATATGTTTCACCTTCATATTTTCGCTTGTAACAAGTCTGATAGTTAAACGTTCGTTCTAATAGAGTACGTTGGTATTCGTATTATAGTAAGAGTGTTGTGGAAGTCACAGTAAGCCACAAACAGGAATCAAGATTGCCGGTAGCAAGCATCGAACACGAGCCTACTGAGCAGTAATCCGCTTTTCTTCCGGCCTCACCCAGATTTTAACCATCGAGACACAAGCCGCCTTTTTGACTGTCTCCAGGTTCCAGTTTGAGTGCAACTGGTGTGTGTGTGTATGTGTGTGTGTGTGTGGGTGTGTGTGTGTGTGTGTGTGTGTGTGTGTGTGTGTGTGTGTGTGTGTGTGTGTGTGTGT
>QKMV01000307.1:0-25024 GCA_003287335.1 Lednia tumana
TATATAAGTTCTTGCTCACGTAAAATATCTGCCAGACTAGCCCCGATGAAGCTTTCAGAATAGTTAGCGAAACGTTGACAGTTTAAGATTGAAATTTGTTCAGAGCCCAATATTGATGTTTGGTAATGTTCCGGTATGCTCTGTATACCGTAGAGCATACCGGAACATTACCAAACGTTGGCCGTTTAGTTTCAGTTAAGTTTTCAGCATTTTAACCCAGTTATTAACAGTTTTTTTAAAAGTCTAGATGAAAATGATTTTGTGTGTATACACAGTGTGCTTGATGGGCAGTGGTATTCCTATCAAGAAGTTGTTTTCGATAGAGTTTGGTTGTAGCCATGTACGGTACAACGAACCAATGTGTCGGTGCCGTGTCGGTGCCGACGTGACGGTGTGGTATTTGAAATTCTGTTCAGCTTGTACCAGCTAGTAAAAAATCAGAATTACAAACACCAATACAGCTTGATTTCTCTTTCACTGTACTAAATAACATAAAGTTGGGATTTTGCAGAGCTACGTGCTTTGCAATCGCCGCGTCAGAAAGGCTCTATATCCAAATTGTATGAGTATAAACCCGTGATACGTTAGAGGCACGACAATTTCTCGCATTCAGTTTTTTTGTTCACATCGTCAGTCAGTGTTGCATACTTTTCTATACACAGCAAAATTCTAACGCGAATTTTATTGCGGGTTGCATTTTTTCAAGCATTTTTTTCCTTTTGAGTCAAGGAACGATTCTTTTTTATCAATTTTTAATACGTTAATTGAGTAGTGTATCGTTCGCATTCACATTAAAAGCAATCGATACGTTCTATAATGTTAATAGCTTACAAAGTCGAAGGGAACTGAACCAGTAGCACTTTAATAAGATAATCCGCCAATCCTCAATTTTCATAACTCTTTTCAAACCGTTCTGAAACCGAGCTAGGAATTAGGATTAAACGAGCTCTAATCCCTAGAGGAGAGCAAACTCAATGTTGATGGTTGTAAGGATTATGTACGTTCGTATGATACAGTTGTACTTGTAGCTGTGCAGCCTGTAGCTTGATGGCTGGTATGGTATGCATCATTCATGACAAGGGAGTGACATGTAAGGTGTACTAATGTGTTACCAACTACCATATGTCACACGATATTTATCTACATCTTGCATACAATTATGATGATTAATGACATCATTAATTACGAACTATAATTATTATAAAATGTCCGATGTCTATCGGTTACTGCTCTTGTGCAGAGTATCATTCTCTGTGGCTGTGCATGTTACGTGCATTAGTTATAGTTTTCAAAAAACCGCCCCGTGGTTTTTTACGCTATTTTTCACCTAGCATTTCATGTGTAATACATTTCACTTTGCACTTTAATAAAGCAATGGATTTTAATAACGTAGATATTCGTGAAAAGAGTGGTTGGGGTATGTGTATGCACGACCAATATATTCGTAGCGGCGCGTAGTTTATGTATTATAGGTATCAACTAGCAACTCTATCCGTTCAAATTAACGGGGCAAAAAGCTACGATGTATGGGAGATTCTTTCGTTGTTAGTTAGTTTATGAAATAATGTAATGTCTCTCTGGAAACCCGTGAATTATGTCTTTTGCTTCATGAAGCGCTTCGTGATTGTGCGAGTAGCCAGCAGTCACGGGCCTTGGTCACGGGCACGATAACGGAAAGCACGAACGCGATGTAAAGCGAATGAACGCATACATCCGAAAAACTTCCGACAGGCGACAACGCCGTCGTCTACACCATTTTTGAGCACACTTCAGGACAAATAAAGACGTCAATACTATTAATCGGTCCAGCAATTTTTCTACCTCACCACGCAACGAGAAAAGTGCCAGCAAAAGCGTAATTAAAATCCCATTTCATATCCCCATTCGCGTCGTGTACACTCACAAAACAAAAATGCTGAAAAACGGGTGAAAGAAAAAAGTTTTTAACTCACCCTCCTCTTGTTGGCAAAGGGGACCGTGCCATTCGCCACCGATGCACTTGATTTTGCAAAGTTTCATCTCGCCCAGAGGACCGATTTCTGCCGAAAACTTGACCTCGGTGACGTCATTGTACTCTGCGCTGTGCAGTTCGCTGTTATCAATGTAGGAGCCATTGATAACGACTTCTACTTCAGGAGGTGGGCATCCGCGAGCCTTTCGTTCTGCGAAGAAAGAAGACACCCTTAGGTATAGATCTTAAAGGGAAGGGTGGCGTTTCAAAGATGGGAGATAATTATTGGGGATGGATGACGGTGGGACAATAGAAGCAAGGTGTAATGTTGATAAGAAAGAATGACGTTGGGAAATAAAGAACGTATAAAAGGATGGAGATAGTGATTGTATCTGATAAAGTGACGTATATGTATTATGAAGCCGGTACTGCGTTTCTTCGATGAATAGAATTTTCCATGGATTTTACCCGGGAAATATCGTGGAAAAACGCTAGTACGTAAATGAGAAGTTTTTAATTATTTTCTAGCATCCGAAATTTGGTCTTTGAAATAGAGGAAAACTCGGTTCTTTGGGGAATTCTTTCGCGAGCATGACTTACGTAATCGTACGAGGCGTCAGCCATCTGTAAACGTAATATTTAGAAAATTCTAAAAAGGATTTCGTTTCGAACCTCTCTGTGTAGCTATGCATATCCCTCGATGCTCAAATCCCTTTTTTTTTAAACCCATTCATCTTCGTCGCTATCGAACAAAATTTCGTCGTTGCCCGCTGGTATTTTCTTTTGTTTAGCAAACTTTCCCTTAACCATGTCGCAGTGAGTTAAAAGAAAAGAGAACCCGACGCCATTCCAACACACACAAACACAAAAGAAGACACATACACATGGGAGAATCTCGCATGTTCTAGCTTTTCAGTCCGTAGGAAAACAAATTCTACCTATCCTCTCGGATGTCAAACAGACAAATCGAAAAACTTCAATGTAGATTTAATCGAATCGTTGGAAGACCAACCTGCTATTCGTGGCGGCGGATTTACTTCCAGCTGAGCAGCGCGTCCGATGATAATAGATAAGAGCATTCGATGCTCAAGACACATAAAGGAAAAGCGAAAAAGAATTGCGCATTTTGTGGTTTGAAATCTTACTGCTAGATTATTCACGATCATAAATCATTGTGATCTTACACGCGTCGCGCCTCGTTCGTTAGACTTTGGCGTGTATTGGGGGTGCATTAATCTTCAGCTTCACGAAAGGAGTCGTGGAAATTGCGTAGAGACACACGCTGTGCGGCGACTATTATGTAAGCATGTGCTTTTCCGGAGATCAATGCGAGATCGGTCCCACAGAAGTGCGAGCAAACATGTCTCCGGATCGCATGCGTTTGCGTTTCGTTGGGTCATATATCCATCGACTCTCGTGGTTTTTGGAAGTCGATCCCATGTCACAGAAATGCTAAGCTCAGAAACTGGGAGATGATTATCTGGCTGGATCGACGAACAAACTTCAAAATCATTGCTGATCACGTTGAATTTGAAACGAATCTAGAGGTGGCAAATATTCCTGCTTAAAGATTTGGCCGCTTCCCAAATATATATAAATGGGTAGGTAGTAGGCACTCAAAAAGCATTTTACCCCTTAACGCAACATGAGGATGTTTTACTAAAGTAAGTGTAGGTGAACTGATGTCAAACTATCATCTCCGCTTCAATAGTGAATCAATAAATCAATGATACGATCTAATTATTCGGATTATCCGTTTAGTATTGTGTTGTTTTGCTGTCCCGTGCCCACATGAAGAACCTTAATTTCAAAGTAATGACTCTTCCGGCCAATGGAAAGAGTATCAATCGACGCTAATATCGACAATAATCGATCGACGATATTCCAACCCATCATTCCTCCCTCTCTTCCTTTTCTTTTCTTTTTCTCCTCTCTCTCTCTCTCTCTCTCTCTCTCTCTCTCGCTCTCTCATCTCTCTCTCTCTCTCTCTAGTTTCACATCTTATGTTTCGTACTTTAACGTTACATCCGACGCTCGACACATTTCTTTACAACCAGAAACCACTAAACATAAACAACCAAGAATTGTGCAAATATCCAGGTGCTCCTCAATAATTAAACACATTCACACTGAAGAGTAAAGCCACGACGACGACGACGATGTCGTCGACGTCGTCGTCGCTGTTCACGATTTCGGTGCTGCCGACTACATTTACGTCGACGCCATGTGACGCTTGCCCCTCCATACGTAATGCATTTAACAGCTTCTCACGTCGCGACGTCTGGCGTCCATTATATAGAATTCGAGCGTCGTACACACACTCATAGTGCATGGTACTGGCTGCACGCTGTGCCAGCTTCCCAGAGAACCTCATTAGTAGAGGCAAGCCGACGTCCTTAATTTACTCCCGCTCGCACATCAACGAAGATTATCATAAACTGTGTTACATCCCGCCCGACCAGAGAGGATTAGCAACACCTTCGAGCTTCGTGTCAACCGGCTACTAAGGCCGCGTCGAGCCAAGGACAATTTTCCTGCGTCGTTTCAAAACCTTGTGTTGTCATCGCTTATATTTAAGCCACTTTAATTACTATTTGTTTTGCGAATTCATTGACTGTGAGGCTGCACGTTTAAGGTAAATGCGAACTCAAATTTCATACAAATTCTGTTTTTTTTTCTAACTCGTATTTAATTAACGTAAAGTTTAATTTCCTAGCGAATTTATGGCTGGTCGGATAATTTATTAATTTAGTAAAGTGTATATACCTGGCAGAAAAAGCTGCTTTGGATCAAAAAGAAGCTCCATCTCCATCACATTTATCTTTTGGCCGATGAGTAGCTTTTGGAAACTTTCTGCAGCTTTGCTGTCTAAAATAGTTACACTGGAATAAATTTGGAGACGGCAAAAGAAAATGTATCATAAGCTTGGGTATTTTTTCCCTTAAAGGAGCTGTTTTCTTCGATTCGATAAGCGGAATTTCACCCTCGGCGCTGTAAACTGCATTTAGTTTCCACTTCGAAAGTATTCCGTAGGACCGGGTGTGCCGTTGGGGAGAAGTTTGTTTTTTGTTTGTTTCCCAGCCGGCCTAGTTGACCTGTCCGACTGATAAACGGGGGGTGGGAGGGGGGGTGATTGCTTTCTCCCGAGTCCCAAGCAACACGTCAAAGGGACGCGAACGGCGAGGAGGACCTAAGCTGGAAGTGAGGCTGAGGATGCTGCGCCACGGGAAAGAGTTGATAAGATTGAGGATTATCAAGTTCCGGAGCTTTAGGCGCTGCTGTCGATATTGGAAAATGGACTACTGTTTGGTGTCTGGTAGAGTTTTCTATCTCGGTCCCGCCGTGCAAGATGAAAAGTCTCGTTTTTCGTTTCCACGCACTGCTGAGCTACAGTTTTCATGAACACCGTCGCCCCGTGCACTTGACCCAACGTGCTATCGGGTTCATATCTTGAGCACGTGCTTTTACTCGAGTTTACTAAAGAAAAAATTGCTTACCGAGATTTTCATCACAAACGGCGTCCCACGTTTTTAATCTGCTACCAAAATCTCAAGATGCGAGTCAAACGCTTTCATAAGAATTAATTTCGAAATCTTCTCCGTAGCTCCTTTTTGAAAGCACAATACAGGATTCACCTGCAGGCTTGAGACATCGCAGTGTTTTTTTGTCGCGCGTCTTCGACCACGTTATCAAGCTGTAGAACTGTAAATCCGTCTCTTCCTTGGCTCAAGTACGTCGTCATTGTGAACTATGCCCCGATGCCATTGCCAGGGGTCACTTTCTGATACACGACCGCTTGTATGTCAAAGTCGGAAAGTTCAAGCCGGTCGACGTCTGGCGCTAGATCGAGCGAATCAGACTCCAAGATTTATTAGGTTATGAACCACAGCGACGATTGTTCATTGTTTGTGGTTGATACACGTGTTTCTGCTGTCGTGACTCTCGTCATGACACTTCTGGCAGTTTTCCCGATAGAAAATGTGGATCTCTGGACGAGAAATCGCATTGACAACTTTCAGAGAGGAGGAAAACTATTTACATGTCCATGACTTACTTTTCAACAAACTGCAAGCTGCAAGAGTTGACATGTATCTTGTATTTTTAACTCTAATACAGCTTGTGGATTTTTATACCCTAAAAGAACGTTACTATCCTATACATACAACCAGGTACGTACTTGGTATTAGTTAATATTTCTCTTTGAACTTTGAAGTAAAGATTTAGTTCAGTAGTCCCTACCGACGAACTTTCAGTATCGTGGTGAATTTTAAACGCTTCACAAATGTCGAACGATGAAAATTCAAAGCTTCCTGCTTCCGGTTATTTTTTTCAAAAGAATATTTTGCAGCTTGCTCTATCACGGAACCCTCTCATTGAATTGTAGTTTGAAATTGATAAGGCGGCGACATCGCAATAATATGCTTCTGCTTCTGGCATCACTATCACCCTAAAAGCGTCTGAATGACTTGCTCGAGACTCGAACGGAGCTGCCTGCTGGAGGGACTAGATTAAGTTATTCCAAGTGAACGGGAACATCTGCGTGAATATCGCATCACGATACTATATATACATATATAGTAGAGAGAGGAAGAGAGAGAGAGCGAGAGAGAGAAAGCGGTGGCAAAATCCCCTGTCTCCAACGGTTCTCTCACCGTGCTAAATATAAGAATAAGATCACTCAAACCTGCAACCAATGACGTGATTTGCAATTCCAAGAATCGATTTCTGCGTCTTGAATTTTTTTTTTTTTGCTTTGAAGTACGGATTAGCACCCTCAATCCTCCCTTGACGGAGAACGTTTTATTAAATTCTACGGCAACGCGAGGCGTGTGCGGGGGTTGTTATCACATAGCCACTTTGAGCTCCTCCGTGATAGCAACACACATTGAGGGCTTCTTCCTTCCTTTCTTTCAACCCACTCTATCTAGACTGAAAACAATGTAGTTGGCTGGTGCTACGGGAGGATGCTGTATGTGGAAAATGGCTTGAGGGAATGGCAATGTAATCTAGGTTCTTGAAGACGGCGGCTGAAATTGATCAAACTGAAACCTGAGTAAATAATATCTCTGTTGATATGCTAGCCGAAAGCGTCTTGGTTAAACTGAACGTGATTCTAACATGCAATGATCGCTGTCTAGAAAACAAACAATTATGTGTCTTCATCAAATGGCATTTATTGGGAAATATAAAAAATCCCATATTAGTCATCTGAGTTAAATCAAACAAAAATAGGGTTCCCGCTAAATTCTTTTTAGCCCCTTACAGTCTTCCTGAAGGCCATGGCCCTCTTAATTCCTTTTTATCCATAAGATGACAGGGGAATAGTATCATTCGAGGGCTCTGATTTGAGGCTTTCTTATAAAAACTAAACTATAGTCACCGCCCTTGATATCTTAACACCTGTAACATAAGATAGAGATATCACTAGCTACTGCGATGCTTTCGCCTGATTTTGATAGCAGCAATGTGAGAAAGGCGAGTAAAAGTGGATCCAGTAGATTGATCTGGTGCTAGTCACTTTTTCAGCCCAAAAATTGGATTTTTTTATGAACTACCTAAGAACTACGAAAGTTAGATCATTTTAACCCCCAATAAATTCCACGCATTGACAGAGTCTCAAAATATCAAAATTAGCTTAATTTATCACATAATTCAGTTGGAACAAAATATTTTTTGCATGGGATCTTAAAGAAGCGTCGTAATAAGCATATTTTCAAAATGTAGAAATTTTAAGCGTGAAATTATCTTTAGAACGCAAATATTTTCAGTTTCATGCCATTTATATTCACTTTCGTTCAAAATGATTGCTTGTAAGAATTAACTTAACTATTTTCTTGAATACATAAAAAAAAAACAGCATGGTAAAGGGCTTTAATTTTTAAGAGGTCGCTGCGAATAATTGGTGTGAGTTACAACGATTTTTCATTACCTTTGCCTGTCCCTTGAAGTTGGAACCCCCTATTGATTTCACTAATTATTTTAATATATGTTTCTTGTTTCAAATGTATCTTAAGACTTCCATGACAGCACACAATGTCTCAAATGAATTGAAGGTCTGTTATGCTCATTAAAAAAAGGACACCATAAAGTATGTATTAGCCCATACACCAAATATGTTTTCCTGACCTAAAATTGTTTTAGCAGCCCACAACAACTTTTGATCATCACACACACTTTAATCAACTAAACAATCTCATTAGTTGATATCATGCGAACATGTTTTACTCGTGAAACAGGCAGATTGCAGAGGGTTGTTAGGGTGGTAGGTACATGGCATTGGTGTATACTGTGGTATGGCTGAGAGAGGGGATTGAAACCTACAAGGGGGTTAACTCCATGGCTGAAGTACCATAAGCTAATCTAGATTAAATTTAATCCGGAATGCAATCCGTGCGAATCAGGCTGCTTAATCTATGCGCGAGGTGGAATCTCAAACGCAATGCTCATGCCTCTATACATGGATTAACAGACCCAGGGTTGACGTGATAGAACAATTTGATCAGGACAAGGACATCCAAAAGTAATACCATGTTGGCACGAGATGAGTAATTGAACTATTATTATATGCACTCTTCTTGTGTGTCTTTATTTGTGTGAAATAGGCGTAAATCCACTCATTTAGTGTAAGATCGTAAAGAGGTAATGGAATATACTTTTTTGCAACATGTGTAATGTTGTATGTAAATGTACGTGCAACGGAATATAGCTTTATATCCATCCCATAATATCATTTTTTATACGCCCCATGTACTGTTTTGCAGTGATTCCATTTTAATCCCGTATGCTTGGAATTTCTGAAAAACCACGAGATGAAAATGTTGGTGGGAAGTGTAATTCCTGTTTTTCATTGCATGAATGATTCAATTTTTGTATACGTATATGTTTGTAGGTATTGCGCACTGTGGCAGGGGCCAAATCATATCCTGTTTCGTTGGTGAATTGGGGCTGGGAATAAAATAGAAATAAAAAATATAAATGCTCTAGGGTCATTCCACCTGAAATCGACAAACGAATGTACTACCTCATCTTCTTAGATTTTGATCAAACTTAGTCAATCTCCTCTAAATAAAAATTGACAATTACAACGTAGTTTTTATTTTGTCGTTAGCAGTTTACTAAATAAAAATAGTTAAATTTGGTGTGTCAGTTAAATATTTTCGTTTTTTGTCGCTTCGACGTGAAATGATCATATTGTTAAAAATCTACCCTTTTTTAATTATTTCAACTAAAAAACATGAACAGCGAAGAGATTTTTCTTGATGATACTGACACGCATTCTTCACCAGTTTGTTCAATAATCAACAATATTTTGGTAATAGTTCCGTGTTTGCATCAAAATGCAAACGATACATTGCCTTTAACGTTAGAGCCCTTTTCGCAGCGGATATTTGAAGCAACAATAAACTTGTGTATACAATTCGGTATAATGCGGCGGAAATTGTAGCCAGAATACAGACGACCGAATAACGCTAATGGCTGCGCACTAAATTGTGGATGGCTCGGGCATTATTAGAAGATCGTTGCTATAGGACAAAAGGGGGTTGCTTGCCTTGCCGCACTAGCACACTCTAATCGCTTGTGCATGACGAATACACATATCGGAAACAAAAGGATACGCGATACACGCTATGAATAGGAGGGATATAGTCATAGAAGAAAAAACCTTTACTGAAAAATAACTTAATAAAGAAAACATGAAAAAAATATGATGAGAATAGGGAATAGGAAAAGGTTTGAAATATGTTCTAGGATAATTTCGTTTGGTTTCGTCGTCGCCGTTTATTTTTTGCAGCCGAGGTTTTTGTTCTCCGACCGGCGTGGTGCATGCAGCCCGTAGAAAATGAATTTATTCGTTTTAGCAATCTTCCTCGCGAGTGTCTTCCATTCACACCATGTGCGAATAGCAGCGTCGCAAGGCTCCATTCGGCGCCAACTCAACACTGCAGTGGCGTCTAAATGGGGAGAAAAGACGCCGAAGCAGACGCCAACGCTGACGGCAGCTACGTCTAATTGGTTCCTCGTGGAGAATTCATCTCAAGCGATGTCGAATATTTTCTCTCACCTCATTGAATAGACGAGTCACAGTTGATTGAGCGAAATTATTAACTCGATTGAAGAAAGTTCGACGGCGTAGTCGTCGTCGTCGTCGTGCTGCGAAAGTTATCACAAGAAATAATACGGAAAGTAATAATGATGTACGGCGAACTTACTGTAACAGATCTCCGTGAAAATTTAATCAAGTTTTCCCGTTTTCTTATTCTGAACTGTAATTAAGTCGGAGCCCTCTAGTTTCCCTTCCCTCCAGTCTCGTTTATAGCCATATACTCCTGTACCTGATTTGTGGGATGTTGAATATTGTACAGTGATAATCTGTCCGCTGCAAAAATGTCAAATTTCATGTGACATTCTCATTTCCTTGCATTAATTAAAAGTCACGTTCGTTTAGCGTGCAACAATCAAGCTGCCGGGGATAATTACAAGGGATTTCACTATTTGCACAATTTCAGAGCACGCCCTTGAGTAAAGCTTCATGGGTTGTAGGTGAGCGAGGAGTTCTATATACGTACCTACACGACATTGCTAGGAGTATTTGAGCTAACCTCGCTCCCTGTATTATGCATTGAAGATTTATTCGTCCGTTATTCAAATGAAAATTCCACCTGATTCATGGAGTCTTAAATCAATCCGTTTATTTCATTTTCATCGAAACGCAAATCGAATTGTGGAGGAAGATTTTAAGCCTTTTAGTGTCCCAGCTGTATCATGGTATCGTCGATGAATCACATTCATTTTGCAATCCCCGCCGTGACAGGGATGACGCTAGGGGGTCGAGGCCAGGGTAGGCCGTGCCCTCCAGTTGAAACATCCGCCCCAGGAAAACAAATGTTAGGCACAATAGCTTCCTTCATTTTGCACATTTTTGTTAATCATTAAACAAATAGTAAGTAATTGATAAGATTTGTGCGAGATTCTGCTGACATTTAAAGTTTTAAGCCACAGTGTCAGGGAGACTGTGAATCTCAAACCTATGTGCATGACGTTTCGCCTCTCCTGCAGTACATCACTAGTATTTATTCAAAACTCAACGTCAGCCGATATCACAGACTGTGAGAAAACTAGCGAAATTTCATGAAGGAGGCTTTGCTGAAGATGCCCCCCCAAAAACCATAAAATCAGTGGGCCACCATGTCAATTTTTGGGCCTTACCTCGCTAACTCCCAGCCAACACCCAACCAACAACCGCAAATGCAGAAATCCTTGCATCGTCGCTGTGCAGTGACAACTTAATTGGAAATCTCATTGGATTGTTTAGTTAATGTGTTGTTAATGTTCTGTCATCTCTCTACATTGAAAGACCAAAATAATCCAGCTTTGACAAGGTACAGGGCAAGCTACTGTTTGATTGACACAGTTGGTATTGACTAACAGAAATTCGCTATCAGTTCAGCGTGATCATTCACTCTGTTGAAATTGGTAAACTTTTCTACCAGTAGGGGGAGATGATTGATGAAGTTCCATCTGATTTCTAGGTTAATGATTTGTGAGTTGAGTGTTTACCCACACTGTTTACTCGGTAGCAGCGAGTGCGACGTGAGTGTACCACACGAGCAAACTAATAACATGCAGTCTGGGAAACTTGAGACCACGGAGGGACAAAATCACGACAACTGTTTCGAATTCGAGGTAATGAACAAACTTATGCTAGAATTCGGGTCGTGCCCAACATAGAGACGGAACATATGCTAGTCAAATTTTCAAAGCTTTTGGTAAATTGGTGGCTAAAATTGGTGGGCTAAAATTGGTGGGCTAAATTGGTGGGGTAAAATTGGTGGGCATTGGTGGGCTAAATTGGTGGGTAAATTGGTGGCTTTTGGTGGAAATTTTTCATTATCCCTGAGCTTTTGTCTTGAATCTATTAGTGGTTCCTCTTATAGATGTTTGATCTTTTGATATACTTGTGAGCATTTATATTCAGGGACAGAAGATACTAGCTATGTAGACTGTAGGAACCAATATTCGAGTATTTGATCGATAAGATGTAAATATACATAGACACTTCTTTGTATGTGTATAATTTCCGTTAAATCTGTGGGAATAAATGCTTTGATTAAATTAGTATTGCCATTTCTACTGACAACAAAATGTTACCTTCCTTTTGCACTTTTCTTTTTAGTTTTCTAGCTCCGTGAAATTATATACCAGTAAGAATTTTGCAATGATTTATTTTCAAAGCGATTGCTTCGTTTCGGCGCCAACTTACAATCTTCTTTAAACGTGGAACAAAAAAAGATAACCTTGCTCTTAATTAAAAATCTCCATCATTAGAAACCCCCTTTTTCCCTCATGCTCCATAATGCAAACCGAAACTCTTGAGCAGGCTGTCCTTTCTTCATGAAATAAATAATATAACTTGTCGCAATCTACAAACGATTATCCTGACGTGACCGCTGACCAGACCGCAAACGTCCAAAGCGACGAGATCCGTTTCTTTTTTTCTATTCAATTGTTTTTCCCGCCAGTGTAGTCGCTCTCCTCCCTAGAGTTCCCCCGAGGAAGATTGACCACTTTTAATTTGTCTCGCAAAGCTCACAAAAAGGACCAGCACGCTGCCTGGCTGGCTGGCACACATCTTACTCTTAGTTTCTTACGGTTAGTGTCTTCATCCATCCATCCTTCCACCTCTCTATATCTTTCCCTATATATCTTGCTCTCTCCTCTCTATCTCTTCATCTTTCCCTCTTTCTATCCGTCTCTACGGTTCTGAAAGTTTCGCGGACCGTGATAATTATTCTCTCACGATTCAAAGACTCTCTCTCTCCCAGCTCTTATCGAAGGTCTATGCTACGTTTCCTTGGGGCTATTTATTCCACACTTGTTACTTTGCCTTGCTCCCAAGTCCTGATACTTGCGGCATCCCTCCACCCTTCTATTCCCTTCTCCGCCCCCCCCCCCCCCGCCGCCCCATCGCCTTACTTCATTCACCTTCGAGATCGAGTGCAAAAAAAGTATTTAGATTGGAAACTTGCCACATCGTTATCTTTCCATGTTGAATTGCCATTTATCTTTTGATAGTACATCTTCCTTTCCAGACACGGTTGCGCGATCTCCAAAGTGCTTCCACACATAACGGCTGATTTTTATCTTGGGGTGACTTTGATCATAATGGAAGCAGCCAGCCTCATCATTTTCAATATAATGCCATGGCCACAAATTGTGTTGCGCAATATATGAAGTTTTATTTGTCAGTTCATACGAGTTTTCATTCACTTTTCCATGCTGCTCAATATCTTAATACTTTCAAAGAAGAAGAACTTCAAAAAAAAAGAACTTCTTCATCAAACAACGGAGAAGGAAAAGGGATCCATGTGACGCATCTTTTAAAAAGGAAAAAAACACATTCAATTGTGCGTTCTGATTTCCATTCACTTTGCATACCTTATAGTTATAAGCCCGCAATAAAATGTGTACAAGCGTTTCCACATGCTGGTCTTATTTGAAAAAAATACGCGCAGCGAACGAGAGGTAAATTTTCACGAGGCTCCTAAGTGCAATGAGGGATACGCATTGCATAATAATATGCAGGTATAAGGTTGTAAAGTATTTCAACCCTGGCTTGCCTGCAGATGTCTAGAAAAGTATAAATGACTAAACATTTGATTGCTAAGAATGTTTATTATGCCATTTATTTGCATTGGTATTAAATAGTTGCATGTTTTCCAGTCATTTCAATGCATCAATTGAGTAAGACTTTGAAAAACTTATTTTTATGACTGAGGGTGAGCTAACTGGATCAGCAGTGTGAGCCAATTTTAGTGGTGGAGGTGCCAGGTTTGGACCTGGTCCTGAAAGGCCCGTCAAACAACGCTGTGCAGTATCTTCTCGTCGAATCAGTTCCGCATATCTGTAGCAATGCTATTTGGAATTAGATTCCAGCTATGCGAGACGGAATCATCCCAGTTAATTGAAGGCAGGTTTCCAGGGAGTGGGGGCGGAGGGAGTGTGAAACGGCTTATTTGCGCCAAGTTACGTCTTTCTAATGACATACTCGTGACATCCTACTTTCATTAAAACGCACAGAGCATTACGTCGGTTGTCTGCAAATGACCCGAACTCTATCTTCATCTCTCTCGCAAGTACGGGTTTTAATCACAATAAAAAAAGAGGACTTTCTATTAACCGTCTCTGGGGGTACTATGGACATAAAAAGTGCTTATAGATCGGTTCGCGCGCGTAACTCGCGTGAATTTTATAGTTAATCGGGTAATAGAACATTATACGCACAGCGTGTGGATTCGCGAGCCGCCAGTTTTATAGAGGTCGCGGCGGGGGCGGTGCGTTATTCCAGAGACGAAACTGGGAAAACTAACAGAGCGAGAGGCGATTCTTCACGGATCATGAATGAAAAACTGCAACTACCGCAACGGCGTTGCTTGTATTTCTTTATTTTCTCCAAGCTACAGCGAAAAAGTCAACGTGGCGATAATTTAGCTATAAGAAGTTCCAAAAAAAAAACGGTCACGTGGTAGCTCTCGAAATTCGCTGTCATCATTTGGCTGGTGGCTTCCGTGTCATCTTGATATCATTTCGGAGATGAGATGAAAGGAGCCAAAAGTGTGGCTCTACGTCGACGTCGACGTCGTCGTCGACTGACATGCCATCTCAAGACGAGAGGCGCCTGTTGTCAGAGGGCACGTCATCGCGGGACGACAGCGTAGCCGTTTTACCTTACGCCGCACCAAACACATCTCTCACGGCCTGCTCGTAAAAAATATATTGCATTTTTTTGTAGCTCCATATGTTTTAAGAGGACAATAGTATGAAGACATCGTGCGTTTTATAGAGCTGAGAATGTAATAGTCTGGCGTGGAATTCTTTGACAAAAGACGACGTCTCGTTCGTCGGATGGACGGAATGAAGATTGTCACTTTGAAACAATCTCGCTTTATAACCGTGATAACGCATCGACGGTTTTGGTTTTGTTATTATACCTAGACAAAGAACCATGTCCTTGCATCCAAAGATTGAAAGGGACTAGTCAAATGTACTATACCTTTATATTATGTAGATATATATCAGTGGTCTCAGATATTCCACTTGACGATGCAAATTTTCCTCTAACGATTTTATCCTTTCCTTTGCTTACATCTCTAGTAGTGGTACTGATGAATCTTCCGCAAAAAGAAACCCGTGATTTTTCTTCTTCTTCCACGGGGTTTATTTTAATCCTATGAAAGGAGCAGACTTTCCCGACGTAGTCCTGCGTGTGAGTTTTTCCTAGTCTCTTTCGTAAATTTTAGGGGGAAAATGTGTTCGAAGATATATAATACTCTTCGTCCAACGCCAAGATTTTAGTATCCAAGCTGAAATTCTCATCCTGTTTCTAATGCTACGATATACCTAGATGTATTATTATAGGTATACTATATGACAGAGTGAAACTGAAAGCTGGTATTTAGCTAATTATTTACGAATCGCATGAACGTCCCGCGGTGCTAGCAATTATCGTGTTTTCTCATTAACAATATAACGAAAGTTTGTTTGAAAGTTTTGTAGCGATGATACGATGAGCAGTATCCATTATCTCCTCGAGAGGAATCGATGAAAAGTTGAAATACCTCGCAGCGCTATTTCTTTAACTATCTCCTACTCAATTTCTTACCGTGGAGCCTGTAACTTATGGTAAACTCGCTCGCTACGAATAATGGCCAAAGACTCCATTAAATTGTAACTAAGATCTCAGCGTATAATTTCGTTTCTTTTATTATATTCCCCTCTCTACTTCTTTGCATAAAACAAATGAATAAAGGAAAAATGCGAGTAGAAATTAAGTTGAAAACTTTTCCTGTAAAGTGTCTAACAAATTCTTGAGAGCACTTTGCTTGACTTATTGCATGAAATGAATAATTACGCTGAAAAGCACATGTAATGCTCTTGTTAGACAATTAGAATTTCGAAAAAAAATCTCTGTTAATTTCCTTACCTTGGAGATGAACTTTTCTTCTGCTAGCGGCGGATAGACAGAGCGGGAACAGCACGATCAGGAGTGCAAGTAACGCTGCAGACTTCATGGTGGACTGACAAACGGCTTCACTGATTGGAGCCCAACGTTTGTGTGCAAAAATGATGATGTTTGCGGTCAGGCCTGGCCACGTGGTTGGTCAGTGCGAGTGACACCCAATGATGGACATCACTCTCGAACACGGCCACACACTACTTGCCATCGCATGCTGTGTGCCGCGACAAGCGTTTATTTTTACCACTATGTTCACCGCGCTTTTTTGCCACCGAATGGCTTTCAGTCAATGTTTATTCCCACCTGTTTGTAATTAAATTAACAAACATTTTCTAATTAATTTCGTTGATCATTGCTTCCTCATATTTACACACACCATTTGCTGTAGTTCTCACATGCGGCACTCAGAGAGGAATTACACTTAACAAGCACGTGGAAATACGTTTTTATTTCAAACACAGCTATTTTTCAGATTATTTGTTTGTTGTTTTAAATTATTCCGACAACTTCCAATAAAATACTATGTATACATACATAAACGTTGGTTAAGCCAGATTAATGAGAATTGTGATCATTTGACTCGAATCTTTTTGCGCGAGCGACCAGTAGAACTGATCGATCTGGTCTCGAACGAAGTACCGTTTTAGTCAGACGTCACAACACGACTGCACGGGGCGTCGCGACGCTCCGCCCGCCGTCGCGACGGCCGCAAGACGACGCATGCTCAGCGAAATGAGAAATATATACGAGCATCCGTTATGGGAATCTTTCGGTCGCAATTTCATAGCAATGGTCACAATTAAGCCGCGTGTGAGTGTTAAATCGCCAACCCTCCTGGCGATGATATAAAACGCCAATTTTATGCTATCCGCCGATGCGTGGGATTGCAGAGTCGTTGAATATTGGTGATTTTTGTTTTGAGTTTTTCTCTGACGCTGATTGCGTTGCCTCAGTCATATTTGCAGAATGCTCTCGCACTGACCAGATTACCAACACTATTGGTATGCCCAAAATAAACAACCTCTAGGTTTGGGACAGATGTGAGTTGAAATAATAACAGTAAACACATGGTTACATACTTCCTTTCTGGGTGTTAATTGAGGTTTCACAGTTTGCAGGTTTTGTTTTACATATACTTTTCAGTAAACCGGGTATTTGGCCGCATTCTCTTAAACCGAACATGGTACCGAAAAACGACCCCGAGCCGGTCAGCGCGCCTGCCTTGCATACTGGAGAGCCCGCGGTTGATCCTGCTGACCGGCTATCCTGGTTGTGTTTTCCGTAATTTTCCCTAACATCTCTAGGTAAATTCTAGGATAGTTCGTTCACCGAAAGGGAACGTGCCCGTATGCTAACCATATGACTACCGAGTTATGACTGAGTTTTAACCAGGAAAAATATCTAGTCGATATAACTGACGTCCCCAGCACAGTTCAAGTTTTTTCCAGGATTTGATAAAAAGTTAAGCTCATTCGGTCTCGGTCATGGGTCCTTGCTTGGATTTATTCACTGAAATTATTACAAGATTACAACTATTAAACTTAATTTCATTTTCATCTTTTTACACAGTTTCTTTTATCACTGAACGAGGGAAGAAAATCCTGCATTTTATTACACGCGAAAAAGTCTATTCTTAGAATCAACTGGGTGGTATAAGTGCGAACTGAAATTCGTGACCAACTGAAAAAGAACTTTTTTCTGGATGCTTTTGTCTATGTTTGTAGTAAAAAGTCAATAATCTCCATGGACGCAACCATGCTGCCACTCACGTATTTGGCGTTTGTTTTGCATGTTCTAAAATACCTATATTCTCCGCATTCGCAATGTGCTCTCTGGTCTAGACTCCAGAACCTGGTGAATTTCAGCAACGCTCCTCAAGATGAGAGGCGAATCTAAGATCGGACAGCTGAGACTTTTAGAGCCGTTGAGTTCCGTTTATTTCGTTAAAACAGCGAAATTAAATTGTTAGGGTCAGTGCACACGACGGATTGCCAATCCTGCCAATCTGACGGATTGCCGTGGTTATCAATAAACGGTTTAGCAATACACCTTGCGACTGATCAAAACCACACGTGGCAGTACGTCTTGTGTGCAAGCTATTAGGGCCCAAAGCTCTCACACATAATTTAAAACCCCTCAACACCTAATAAAAAGCTGTAAGGGTCGGTAAGAGTTTTACGAACCTTTATTACGGCACCAGCCAATCAGATGCAGGAAAGTTTTGCAGCGATCGATTCACTTCGTGTACTAAAAAACGAAGCCTAAGGTTGCTATCTACAATTATGTTTAAAGGAATGACATACGCATCCATCATATATGTCGGATGTTTGAATAACATTTTCAAAACAAATAAGACAACCTCCCAGCAGTCAACGAATCTTTTAGGTACTCTAAATCAACATTGTGGAAATGATCCAAGCGAGCGACTCTCCTGCTCATCTCTCTGTCTTCACCCACACATACACCGTAGCGATCTAGTTTAAAATTCATAGCATTTATAATGCGACTGGTCGTTTCATTTTGACTCTGATTGCCTGATGCTCGGATAGTAGGGGATGCCTGGATGTGTGGGTGGAAAATATTTCGTCGGTCTGTCTGCCCCTACGCAGCTCGCACTCACGCACTCTGCACGGCGTTGCGGCAATAGCATGCCATAGGACGATATATACCTACTCGAGACCTCGAGACGAATCAAATGCGAACCACGTATCGACATCGAAGCCAACCACCCATCACACAAGCTAATAAAATATACCCCTTTATTGGAATCTAAACGATTTATTCTGTTTATTAGAAAAGTTTGTCGTCTTCTGTTAGCAATCAAGTGTGTTCTCAGGTCTGCTCGAGTTATATTGGTAGGGACGGGAATGTTTTCTTAGGACTAGAACTAGATGTAGTGAGGGAGAGGAGACTAGACAGTCGCTAGAAGAAATACTACTCCAGTCGAATCAATGTATCTATATTCTGAATCATTGAACATCATCTGATCTGAACGACCTTATCTTGGTATTTATTGGATATATAGCCACCAAAAAATGAAAAATTACAATTATTTTTTGCGGTACTATTTAGGCAATGTTTTCCCGTCTTGTCGGAATCTCATGATTTTTTTGTGTCAAACAAAAAAATGTTTTTTTAGTTGGTAGTCACCATATTAGATGCAGTGATTTAAATGACTGGGGAATCATTTTTAACTGCGGCTATTGAAAAACTGCCCCTCTCTTGTTTTGGTATATTTTTACTCTCTAAAGTTAGAAATTAGATTTAGTCGGTTGAGATTAAGATGTATTATCCTATTTGAAGATCTTAATAATGCAGCTATAGTGGAAAACAAATAACACTATAAGATATAAAAATGTCAGATTTAAATGGTGTGCTTGATTCCAGATCAGATGCAAAATATTTCCTTACTACATTAACTGTGCACACAAACGTAAAGGAATTACTCCACTATTGTAAGCTCGTCTGCACATTCTAACAAATGGGATCTATAATCAGACATTTTTCTGCAGTTTGAGACATTTAATATCTTTGAGTGCAGTTGTAGTTGGTATGCATTTAACAATAAGATTTAGGTTCCACAATACACATCATTTTTAAGTTGCGCTGGATCTCTAAGTCTAAAGCCATTGAGTCTAAAAATCTACATGAAAAGTATATTGGGATGTAAATTAACGTACATGGAAAAATCCGATTCTGTACTGAGTTTTTTAGGTACTTAAACTACATGTTACTCAGAATAATTTGATAAAGTTAGAGAAAAGAGTTCCAACCGCAGAAAAACTGCGCTTTTTTAAAGTTCATTTGACCGTAAACGTGCAGCTTTATAATCCACTCGGAAAAGCCATTCGCGGATGAAAAGCAGACTCGGTCCTTAAACAATATTTGTAAAACACAAAACCAAAACCTCTCGTTTGCATTGACGGGTGCTGCACAAGCAAACAACAGTCTGGCAGAATGGGTGGGTGTAGGGTGAAAAGAGGGGGAAGGGGAGGAGGTCGGATTCGGAAAACCACCAACATTAGTTCTAGTTTCTGTCCTCATGAGCCCCTAGTCTGTTTGCGGTCTTTGCGGTCCTTCGTTGTTCGTTTTAACTTAGTTTTAACCGTGACGCGTTAAGAGACACGGAATTCGGTCTCTAAGTATTGCACAGTGTGCACACAAATACCACGACGTTAATGGTCGAGCCTGGTTCGGACCTTCGTATGTATATAAATGTATCACTAGGGCGTAATTTTGAGCTCATGTTATTCCGCGCTTGAAAATAAAATAGCGGTCTTGGTCTCCACACACAAACTCTGGACGTGTGATATTGTAGCCATGTTGCTAACTGAAACATGGCTTGTCTGAACTTTATTATTATATCGAGGCTTACAGCCACGACACTGGCAATAGATCACTTTGAGCTGTTGGGGAGAGCGGGTTTATCATCTGCTCAGGGAGCCATATTCCTACATTTACTCGTTGGCTAGGTGATAGAACATAGAACGTTGATGGAGGAAATACAATTCTAGGCACGAGAAAAGCTGAAGCCATGCAATATGAATAGAATACTGCCGCTACTGTTTCTTGATCTTCTTCAGTAATCCAGTGGAAACTGGGCTACAAGGCGCTTTAAGTTCATGAATATTCGGTTGTCGAACAGATGGATCCGTGTTAGCTCCGTCTTTATAGATATAAAGACCGTTTTTCATGCCGCCACGTAATATAGTTATGACTAGCTAACGGATGAGTTTTTTGGTGTTGGTGCCATACCACTGTTTTTGCTATAAATACACAACGGTGGGGGGGGGGGGGGCAGAATTTAAAGAAACATTGAAAAAAGAAATATAATTTTGATGCAAACAGTCCGGCTTCCATTTACCCTCGTTTGTGTAGGAAGACATGGTCCTGTGCCGTGGCCAGAGTCAATGTTTCTATTCCAGAGAACACATTTCAGGCTGACGAGAACATGAATATGAGAAAAGTTAATCCGTCATGATGAAAATTAATTTCCTTCTCATTCGCTTTGCTGCTAAGAATAAACTTCCTAAGCATGCAATACAGAAACTTTTAGTGTTAGTTTTCATTTATCTCCGCGATATTTTTTCCTATTTATGGTTACTACACAGTTATTCAGCTTCAACCATCGTGAATAGATACTGAAAATGAACTTCTGAGAATCTAAGTCAGAAGTTATTTCTTTAAGTATAAGCGTTGTGTGTAGATTTGGTAATATTTCACAAACGCAAGGCTAACTTTGATTAAGCTATTTCCAAAATCCAAAGTATTGAATGCAATACCAAAATTCCTGAGCCCAACGATAATCTAAGCGTCGGCAAACTTACAACTAAGCTTGCATTTACAATAGGCTGTAAGTACCACCTACTATGAGGGCTGAGAGCCATGACGAATTTAGACCCATAAAAGACAAAGCTGTACAAAAGCGCCACGGAATTTCCTCAAAAGCGTCGCCGTCGGCCAAGTGGTCGAAGGGTGTGAAACTTGTAGCGCTGACCGCGACGGCGATGACGAGGTCGTACAAAGCGTGTACTCTATGGCAGGCAGCTTGGCCCTTTCAATATACGCTCTCTATATATCTTCTTAGCTTCACCTTCCGTCCGTTTGAGCTAAATAAATTAAATTCAGTCCGAGCGTTGCGCGTCAAAAGACTAGCTCTGTTCAAGTGGATTAACCAAACTGATCAACGTGTAACGTAATTATATTCCCAGTCTGAGTGCAATAGCTCGTCACATTTCCATGCTACTCTTTGGTGAACCATGTTCAGCATAATACACATACAAAATTATATTACATTTAAATTCGATACGTCAATTGTAGCGCTCACAGCTTGCTCCACGAACGAATTGAATCAGGATGCATTGAAACTGATAAGCGTGCAAAAGTCACGCAAATACGTATGTATACTCTGTAGGTACTAGTATCAATTACTCACGTCATTACGACCGACAATGCAAACACAAATAACCATCGGTTATTTTTCTAGTAACATTAGGACAGAAACCTGTCACATAAAACAACCAACTCTCTAATTTTAGCCTCAAAATATTTATTCTATCGTTTAGCCATGTGATCCAGCTGTTCACATAGAATACGAGTATACACAAAATGCGCTCGCTAATAAATCAGTGGAGATTATAGCAACTAATTAATCAACTGACACGCACCGGCATATCCAATAACCGAGTTGTAACGGCAACAACCAGTTTGCTCGCAAATGAAATATCAGCACTGATCGCCGCTAGCGATTACGTAATTTCGCATTTCCTACATTTCTTCTTCTCTTGCCAACGCAATGCGAAGAAGTAAGAGATAAAATTGCAGTGTGGGGCGGAGGGGGTGGAGATGGGAGGTTGCCGGAAATTCAAAGGTGTGGTAACTATGTGTTTGTTGTTCGGGGGTCGAGGGACGGACGAGCGGCTGGTTTGGGGGCGGCTTGGGGGTCGTATGGGGGTGGGATACGATGCTAGTTGAACTGCTCGATTTCCCCAGCTACGTCTACCGAAGCTACGATTCTGACTGGAATACCAAAACAGCCCGCTACACTTTATCAGTAAGCATTGCCTTTATAACCCTTATAACAATGTATATTATATATATATATACATGTTGGCTGGTTTTGTTTGGTATGTATACTGTGCCGTTATATCTCTGTACGATTGGAATTTGCAATGGTAGAATTTTCACCGATAATGATATTGTATACGTAAAGAAAAATAATAAAAAACCACTTTGGCTGATTTGGATTTCCCACGGAGCACGTCCGAGATGAATTCCATCCACGATACAGTATAGTCGTAGTGCCGACCTGCGAGCTAGGGAAACGTATTTTCTTTCCTTCATATTATTGGCTTTTCTTTTCGCTTAATATTTCCTTCTTCGTCTCCCTTAAGTTCCAGCCCATTAATTGATTGAACGAATGCGGTGATCAAATGCCTGGGGGAACTACATCAACCAATCTATCTAAAGAATAGATACGCGAGCAAGCAAATTATTCTTTTGTGCATTGCCTATGGGAAGTGGTGGCAAAGAAAATGGAAATATTCAGAATGACGTGGCAGAATATAATAACGAGTGATATTTTTGGTGGGATTGATCGATGACGATTCATAACCGCGACCACTCAATCTTCTAGTTGATTTTAAATCATCGCAACGAAAAGTCAAACATCGTATCAATCTTACGCCATTGCTACGAGGGCGCGATGTGTATAAGCATTCAGAGGAAATTGTGACGGCGTGATGAATCTTTACACACTTCGATTCGATTAGAAGCTAGAAAAGAAAAAGTGACACTGACATGTTTTTGGAGAATGTGTACGACAGATTTTAGGTTGAGTATGCCTCAGGGAGTGTTATATATTTGCGTTGTGTAGAATGTACACTGAAAGAAAATGAGAAAATATGGAAAGTGCATGCCAGCGTTCCTCTCTCTATATTTTTTTCTATTGCTAGCCGATGTGATCAGAAAGTAGGCCATATGTCGAAGAATTGGGCATCCTAGTCATCTCTTTTCAAATAAACCGAGACCATCTATAGCAATCCCCTATGGTCTTATAACATCGCTAGCAGATCCTGAAAGAGGGTAGAATAAGAGAATCTTTATTATCGCTGATTCAGGAGGAAAATATTCGCTTTTCTGTCAACTTTTCATCTCATACTTCCTGATTCCTACCGTCAGCCTTTCTATAAAAAACATTTATTTGACCGTAGTGGAAACCAAACATCACTTCCGCTCTGAAAACTCCTTCAGTCATCTTGATGTATATTCGTTCGGAGAGTCAAACGCTCATCCACAACATCTCAGCTTTGTTTCAGTCACTTTTACAAAGCTCCCGTGTACCTCAGGGCTGGGCTTCGTTAGGTGCGCCGCTATTTGTCATCCTCATCCCTATCGCTTTCTCACGTGAAATCAATCTGAATTGTGTCTCTCCAGCGTGCAAGTCAGCCGCACCACTCGAGAGACTCGCTAAGAGTATGTTTTTGCCAACGTTGAGCTGACAGCGCGAGCGACGAGCTAGCTCACAAAGCTCTGCTCACGTTCTGCTGTTGATATTTCCCAAGCTAAAGTCTACTTGGTTTCTCTAGCGAACATCACAGTTCTCTCTCCCTCAAGTCCCACAGAACGAACGAAACTGGAATATTAAAATGAGTTTGTTTGCTATTGACTGGCTTCTACCTCGACGAGATAGAAGCTAGATCATACAATCGCCTGTCTGGGCGTATGAGGTTATAGTGATATGTTTTGAAATAGAAACCAAAACAAAATATTTCGGTTTTCTTACAAGATTAATTGTTACGTATGCTGTCTGCGGAAGAGCTCGCATTTAAACATTGATCGGTACGTTATGTATGTCTATGAAGTTTCTTTCAACCTTGCTGTAACCTATTCTCTAGCCAATAGCCAATAGGAGATTTCACGTAAAACAGGAAGTGCCTACAATTTAAAAGCGTCTGTATGCCTCTATCAAATTGGCAAAATTGGCGCAAATTGAAACAAGGTACTCGGTAAAATTCGAATTGTTTGATGTTTAAACTTATAACTGTTGAATATGAGTCTGTGGCATTAGGGTGAACTGAGCGTCAAAAATGTAGGCTGAAAATTGATATTTGTTTTACACGTAGAAAATCAGCTGGTAAAAACGCATGTGTATTATGGTGTTTAAAACTATATATATATATGTATTCACTTAGTTTCAAACACCTTGGTTAATAAAGATACTTTATAATTAGATGGTGGATTAGATGGTTATTACTAGCAGGTGGCACACCAATTAAAAAGTAAAGTTTCTTTAATTGAATGAAGCAGCTTTGTGATATTTACTGGAACTTCCGTAGAATTAACTGGCTCTCAGACGGAGCTTGCGCCATTTTTTTCATTGTATGCATTTATTTACGAGAAAAAAATAATAGAGTTTTTGCCTTTATCAAATCAAAATAATAAGTTCAAAATATTGGTGCGCGAGCTTTGATTTATACCGATGTTCCTATAAAGTTCATGGACCTGATAGTTACGGTTTAACTAGTAAATAAAAGACACTACATTAAAAAAAAAAAAAA
>QKMV01000308.1:0-24997 GCA_003287335.1 Lednia tumana
GGGGGGGGGGGGGGGGGGGGCAGAGGTTTTGTTCCGGAGGCACGGCTCTCTGGCCTCCCTCTAGCTACGTCACTGAGGCGCGTTCTTCTTGCGAGACCCCGAGCTCGGTATTTCACATGATTGCCGTTTGTTTTTAGCTTGACGCAAACTGCAACTTCACACTTGCATTCAGAGACTACTTTTCTTATCCGCTCTTCTCTACACTCTCGCCCCTATTAGCTCCCTAGGCTTTATTGCACAAACCTTCAAGACAATTTACCAAACGTATTGGTAACTAATATCATAGAAGAATTAGTGGCTCCTTTTTCTATGCTAATATTGCTCATTTTAGCATTTCTTTGCAATCAACTAGCTGCTTCTGTTTATTTCGTCTTGAGTAAATATCCCTAGACAGGAGAAAAACTTGTAAGAAACCACCTACAGCCGTCATTGTGTGATCGTCCTTGCAGCAAGTAGCTGTCCATTCTGTCTGCAAGTTCACTGGTTGATAAAATTAACAAAAAAAGTCACAGTAAAATCATTTCTCGTGTCAAGAGATATCAACTCGAGGCGTCGACGGCAAAAAAAATATATAGTTGTTCAACTCTCATGACTTACTTATTTATAATGAGTAACTTTTAATTCGACATGGAGTCTGTCAACACAAACGGGTGTCGTTGTGCCTTACAAAGTAGCAGTCGATTAATTAACGCAGGTCGTATAATAAAGTCACGCCTGGGATTGCGGCCGGGTATCCGATTATAGAACCAGAGGACACCTCTCGAAGTGATTGATAGCTCTATAAGGTGGAGAATGACATCTATTGGACATGCTGATGGAATTATTAGTGCTTATTGGAAGAATCATGTACCATCGTCCATCGCCTATAGCTGCCGCAATCGCATCACTCAACCCGCTACAACTTCTACTCAAACTCAGGCCACAAAAGGTGAGATAACAAATGTTCTGTTACGCTCGGCCTTTTCTGCGTGCAAGCTGCATCGAAGCACGTCCAAGCAAGTTGACCACCACACCTCATGTTCTGGTCTGGTCGTGTCCTAACCTCATGTCTGCTGTCCTGGGTTTGATGCCAATCCAGGGATCTCGTTCTCGCGCGCTCCATCAATCAGACGTGTCAAAACAAAGTGCCTCTCCCAAAGGTGCCCGGTAGCTCATCATCAGATCTGTCTCTGTGTGGTGGTCAAGCTGATAGCCGGTACGCTCGTGGTACTCGCTGCTAGACTCTGCGACCACCGATTTCTCTTTTTCGGTTTCGGGACGACCACAACAAGCTCCCAAGCCTTGCGGCTTGTCGGGAGGGATCGGGAATGGAAAGGGAGCCCCGGAGCGGGTAACGAGACAGACTTGCTCTTTTGGTGGAGGAACTATCTCAGCCTGGAAATGGTTGTGGGAAATCGAGGAAAACCACAAGAGGATAGCCGCTCACTAGGATCGAACGCGGGACCTCCCGATTGCAAGGTAGAAGCACTAGCCGCGCGCATACCGTGCTCAGTCCTATACTAATTTTAAAATCCGATCCTGTTTTTAGACTTTCACTGACCTCACCAGGGGGGCCACGGACCTCGGATTTATTAGTATAAAATACAAACGACCTGCAGAAGGCTTAATCCAGAGTCAAAAGGAACTATATAACATACCCCTATAAGAAATGTCATACAAATTTTTTTCGTCTCCGGAATTGCATTATGAAGGTAGTCTATTATAACCAAGCGCACTACACTGGTTAGATCATTTGGAGGGCCCTTATTTTAGTCAATCTTCTCAAAAATATTCTCTACAGCAGTGGATTTCGGGGAGCTCTAGGCTCGCTGATTCGATTTGCGTGAATGGCAAAGCTCGAAATGGTATTCCGTGATTTCGCAAGCCATAATTCCAGACAAAACAGCATATTGTCACCTTTTCTCGTCCCGACAAAGCTGGGAACTAAAGGACGTATTCCATGGGATCGACGTGGTTTTCTCTGCAGGCTGCGAGTGTACCATGTACGCTGGATGGGTGGAAGTTGGCGACTTTAGCTTTTAATTGGTTTCATAGGCTGCTGGCTGAAGGATCTGGACAATTATTGACTCACAGAGTGTTGATGCTTCTGTTCGCTGATAATACTCGGCGATAACGAGGTAGCAATTAACACCTGCTTGTGTACCTACTTATAGTTTCCACTTCTCTGTTGTCCTATCTCCGTAGGAGACATGCGTGGTAGTTAATTAATAACCTATGCTAATTCCTATGCCGGAGCTGTCGAGAGAATACTGGACTTCTATCACCTATAGAGCGTAGAACCGTGTTAACATTAATTTTTATTCATTTAGAACATTTTTATGAATGCATTTTCTTATCTCGTCTCGAGATTGACCATTATACTATGACATGTTTTTGTAATTTCATTGTGTAGGGAAATCTAAATTCATGCATGGCTATTTTGGATATTGTAAATTAGGGGATAGGGAATTACAGCAATTTCACAAATTAAATTTTATTTTAACAGTGTACATTAAAATACAATAAAACGCAATTATCAAGAAAACTGATTTTCCAACTGGGTTCAATTAAATGCTGAGAAATCCGCTAAAATAATCTCTATCAGTTTCTTGAAAACTAGTGCTAAGAGTGCTAACTGTTAAAATTGGGAGATAGACACGAGTCAAAACCGTGAACAATACAATTATTCTCGTTTATGAATTAGCTCCCAATAAAGGCTAACCAGGAACTATACCATTGAGATGTAGTACCTATGGCTATACCTACACCTATGATTCCGAAAGATGGCCATTGCTAGTAGGTATAGTATCACATCATGGTTGATAAATGATAAGATATCTTATGCACAACTCACAGCACATAGGAAGAAGTAAACACTTTTTCGAGCTAAGGAACTGGTGGTTCAAACTCGCCCAAATGCTCTCTCGTGATGAACTACAGTCTGAATAATCTGATGAGATGTCAAGCTCTAAACTCTACGCGGCTAGCTCGTCCATCTTCGTCACTCGAATCAGATGAGCGTATGGGAGCGAGAGAGAAGAAGGTGTCGGCCGTGGGTGAGCTGGACAAGGATGCAATTATCGTCATCGTGAAATTAAAGATTAGGAATTAAGATTAAAGACAAACACCTTATAATATACGGCGAGTCTTCGCAATCAATGTTTGAGAAGTTAAAACGATGTGTCGAGAAACAACACACACTTTTTCTTTGCTGGCGATGAACTTCGTATCTACAAATGCAATTATTATTTTTGTGTGGCGGGAATGTTTCAATTTTGAACGCAGCACTATTCAAATCATTAAAAACATTCGAGAATTGAATACGCTATAATCAAAATCTAGGAGTGAAATCTCAGACATATTTTAGTCTTCTCATGATAATATGCAAGACGATTTTGGCTTTCCATTTGAAACATTTGTCCACTGACAGTGACAGTGACAGCTTGCGCCATGTTTTCCAGTGCCCATACGATACGACAGTCTATTTCAATCATGAGCTGCTTGAGTTTCTTTCCCTTGTGTACAGAAACAGACTACAGGCCAAGCTAGGTGGGAAACGTTTTCAATAGACTCTGGGATGAAACAACGAACTTCTGATCTTAGATAAAACACATAAAAACGTTCGTCCGTTGTTTGGATTGAAATAATTCTGGTTGATAAAATAACACCTTCGGTGTGCGATAGCATCTGACACGACTGACTCGTTGCCTCGGTGATGGATGTTAATAGCCAGATCATGCGAGATGAGTCGCCATTAATCATCGATCGCCGAAGACTGGCTCCAGCGGGACATCGACTCATCGCATTTGCCAATAGCCGAGCGCCATGCGAACATCAGCCGGACACGCCACTGCTCAGCTCGATCGATCGTAAATATCGGATTAACACGACAAAACCTTGCATAACACAAGTGGTTCCTCTCAGGCGATGACTTTATCACATCGACCCGAACATTTGGCTAATTAATAGCAATTAAAGGCATTCACTAGTGTGATTAAACTTGCGGGACTCTATAAGCCGTTTGAAATGAAGAGTTTGAAAAGCGGTCGTTCCAGTTTCGTACATTTTTATGTCACATCTTAAAATCGCAATGGACCACTAGCGTTCCAGAGGCGATCAGCATTGGGGGATTTTGAACGCCATAAGAAAAGCATTGTCCCCCAACGTTGATTGACTCTGGAATTCCTTGATCACTAGTCGTCCATAGCTGGCACATACACTGTATTCTTTTTACTTTGCTGCCCTAGGCTATAGGGTCCCTCGTAAGGCTTTCTTTCAAATGAAGACGTTATGCAGCTTTATTTAGAAATTTCTTTTACGAGTATATTTGTTGTGTTTTATCTCGTTATAAAAGCTTTAATCGAGTAAATATTGAAGCAATCAGGTTAGGACTGTTGGTTGGCAAATGTGAAACAGACTGTGGAGATTAAAAGCATCGCTGATCACTTCTTCGTCTCCGATCGATGTGAAAACCGGACGACACTTTTGCTCCTATTGTCTCACGACGACAACATGTCCATGTTCCGCCGTGATTGTTAATTTACACCGTTCGCTGGTCTAAAATGAGATTCCTGGAATGCCTAAGCCGGATTTGGTGTCGTCTGGTGCGAGAGTATCTTGTCATCTGGCCGGCCGTCCAATTTGTCGCCGTGTACAGGTGTGATGGTATCGCCGTGGCCGTGCCACAATCTGCCATCCTCGTTTCCTTGGCTGCAGCGGCAACGGCAGACATACGGTCTTTGGTCCGGTCGGCCACTAACTCAGTGCCTTGCCGCTAATCTGATCGCGAGATAGACGTACGTCACGATTTCACCCCTCCCCGTGCACTCGCTGCATTTACCACACACGCTCTACACGCGCTTTAATCAACTCGCTCGAAAATTAACCTTTCTGAATAAAATTATGGACCATACCATTTTAAGACTCGTATCCATCTCCTAATCTTGGAACTAGTTAAAAAAAAAGGTTTACAAACTAGGTTTAAAATTTGAATGCTAAGAATTCCGCTAAAACTTTCCCAATGTTTCGGTAACTATTCTGTTTACTTCAATTTTCTTCAGGGATTTAAAGCTTCTGCCAAAAAAGCATCCTGGATGAATAAGCATGCATCGTAACGAAACTTTGGAACATTTTTAAGTGAATTCTTAGTACCCAGCCCCTGTTTCTCAATCAATCTTTTTGAAAATTATGGATCACATTAATTTTCATTTCCAGAGCCGATTCTACTGATTGGACGTAAGAAGTGATTGAATCCGACAGTTTAATCACCTCTGGTAATGCATTTCACTGGCTGTCCAATTGTCCCAAGTATTCAATTGGCCGCTCGTATTGATCGGCCATTATCTCGTTTGTCGTGTTATTGGTGTCAACGGCAACGCGTTCGATCTGCCAGCAAATTGGCACTGGTCGGCCATCCCGGTGATGGTTGTGAGAGATCGCTGCGTCTTCGTGATAACTCTCGTTTTAATTGGCGTGATATGCTGGCCGCGATATGACCAATTGCGATGTGTCCAGTTGACCAGGGAGTGTACCGTAACAAGCGGCGAGAGATGAGCACAAACTACTCGCCCACAAACAGAGATGGCTGTGAGAAAAAAAAAACTGCAACGTACGATTATAATTCCACGACGTGTTTTCGCCAATTATACAGCGAGAAATATTATCATTGCAATTTGTTATTGCAGTTTAATTGGACCGCACATGGTGACGAATGCTCGAAAACAATTATGCATTTCGATTGTTTCACATCTAGCCAACAAACAGATAAATATTAACGCGAATCTTTTTTTATCCACGCGCGATCGTTTGAGCATCACTGAGGCGATTTACAGAAATAAATATTTCAATGCAGGAACAAGCTATTACAGCACGGCGATGCTCGCATATGTTTATGGCCGGGGTGTATTTTATGGCACAGCCTGTCTTTGTTTATTACCACTCACACAAGACGTCCCAGCTACAGAATAATAAAACACAAGACCATGGCAACCACCTTATTAATAAGTCCCACTTTCCATATAATACTATTCTCACGTAGCGTCTCGCTCTAGACCAGTATCAAAGATAAACAACTAATATCCAGATAGGCTGTTTAACAATCTCATAAAGATAATTGTCCCGATGTGTGAAGCTAAAGACGATCATCTGAGCCGTTTAGTCGGGATCGGATGGCCGGACTCCTGCTGGCCGTGGAGCCTGCAGAGTGCAGTGGGAGACCGTCATGAGACGGTAGGTCCATGGGCAGGTCGGATCCCCCAACTTGTGCCTTGGCCTGGCTGGCTGGCTGGCTGGCTGGCTGGCTGGCTGGCTGGCTGGCTGGCTGGCTGGCTGGCTGGCTGGCTGGCTGGCACTTGTTCCCAGGTGTAAAACCATCGGACACTTGTCCGGCCCGTGTTTTACGAGCGCAGCACCGCGAGGTGTGGGCGCAGGGTCAGACAAAGTATTGTCATGACCACGGTTGACACCGAACACCGTCTTGACGTGTTTGTTGTTTGGCCACGGGGAGATTTCATTTAGAGAAACATCCTCCCGGTCGCAAGTGTACCTGTCGTGTCGAATACATTTGACTGAGAAAACTCAAATCTGGTGCAAAATTCTTTGCTTCCTTTGTTTCCTACAGCAAAGGCAGGCCAATTGGATCTATTTGCGCCAAAATAATCGACCTTTTCGCTGTCGTAGACTGTTAAATAGTGCATTGCGATAAAATAATTTCCTATTCTTGCATCATTATTTTTTTGACCAGAGACATAATTTAATATCACTTCGGAACCTTTCACTCTTTGCTCAAGCATAGCTTTTCAGGAATTTGATAATTGTTAGGCTTCGGAACCTTTCACTCTTTGCTCAAGCATAGCTTTTCAGGAATTTGATAATTGTTAGGCTATGTCACATGGGTAGTGGATAACATGATGTGCAAAATGTTGCATAATATAATGTGCCTCTTGTTTCTTTATTCTACGAAAAGTTTTGAGGTCCGATCCCTTGGTGGAAATTTGTATCTCGTCTAACTGGTGCGTTTTTCTAGTTGTTGCAAAGAAAAGTTTGAATTTGAATCCCCGGTGCAGCATAGATAAACAATGGTAAGTTGGTGTCCGGTAATGCTCTGGTTGAAAATATATTTGGTCCTAAGAAGGACCGGGGCGTTTGCTTACCGGTAAGCAAAAGGTCCGGGATTCAAGTTCTCGAGTAAGCAGGTATTTTTGAAATTCCTATTTAGCTTTATGCTTGTCAATTCAGATCCGTACCCCAGACCCATATCCAAAAACCCCACAGCCATCCAAAGCTCCAAAAAGTGACAAAAACTATCTCCCTAAGCCAGCGGCCAGCGGCCAACCAAAGCAAATTATATAGGCGCAACAAATACTTCGTTTTGCAAATTTTTGTTGAACGCGAATAAAACGAATAGGAAAAAGGAATTGGAAAAAATGTACGAGATTCTGCTGAAATTTTTATTTTTTATGTCTTTTTTTGTCGTTTTGTACTTCACCTCAACAATCAACCGATGTGACGTCATGGACGTCATGAAGGAGACTGCACTGAAAACATTCACCCCGCCCCCACCCTCCGAAAACACAAAATCAGTGGGCCACCCTGTCAATTATTGGGACTTACCAACGCCCCCTCAGTGGAAAATTGCTCGCGTCGTTACTGCCTTGCCGGGCCGTTCGTGTTGTTGTGATACCCCTGATCGCTGCTAGGGGCCCAAAGGCCCTACACGGGGGAAGTGTAGAGCTTGTATCGATGCTAGAATAAACAGGTCGCAGCGGGGCGGCCAAGTTACACCTTGATGGATGCCCGCCGAGAGAACACAAGTCACAGCCGAGGACCGAACCCACGACATCACCTTCCCTCACGCATATCATTAGCCACGTGGTGCGATCACGCATGTTAGTGCGTGCCGGGTTACCACGTGGTAGCTCGACGCTACGTCATTGTCTCGGGTCCACGCATGTGGTATCCCGAGTCTGGGGACTGGGAACCATTTTGTTTGATTGGGATAGTGCGGGAATATCGCTGAGGGAATAATTGAGTTGAAATGATTTCAGTTCGTGATTATGTTTATTAGAGCAAGTGAGTGATAGCGAGCGAAGCATTTTCCATTCAACTCTTCAGGCACTCTATTTTTTTTGGCGCTCCACAGGCCAAATAAAGTCCGATCGAGCTGATTTTTTTCCGAGTTCTGGCCATGCTGGGTTTGAGCTATTTCTGTATAATTTTTGAACACATCATCGGTTCAGTAGATTTTGCATTTTAAAATCTTTAAAAATCTCAAACATTTAATAAGATTAACATGCAAAAGTTTGAAAAGTATATTAATTGGTAATGAAGCTGACAAAACTATATTATTAAGAATAATTATGCTTATGTAATTAATAATATTGTTGGTTAGTGAATTGGACGCAATCAAGTTTGATGCACAGCACATGGTTTCAAGGATGGAATCACTTGTTTAGATTTACATTCGATCTTTCAAACAATTTTTCGTGCCGAAAAATTCGCCACGAGCTCATTCAACGCGACACACAAGTGCATAGCGTTTTCCTAGTGCTCGAAGTTGGCATAGCTTCACTTCGAGAAAAGTTAGATTTTTTGTACGAATTTGTATGTCGTAACTCATTTCAAGCAATGAAATGCACACTCTTCAGTCTGTACGTATAATACTTCCCTTCAGAGGGAAATAAAATATTTTACGAGCAATTCAAGCATGCCAACTGGGCGTTCCAGTAAATTGGCAAACATTTAGAGACTGAATCAAGTCTATCCAGACCACACAGTACTGACGCTGACAGTGCAGGTAATTTCCTTCGCCAGCTTTTCCCACTACTTTTTCCAGATTCTTGTGTGTGGCGTATTACTCAGTGCGCTCGTGACATGCACCGCTTCCATTGGGGCTGGCCTTCTGTCCGGTCCAGTCAGGCCAGCAGGCCGGCCGTCGTAAGGGTTGATGATTTACCGCGACCGAGGTGTCCGACTGCAGCTCAAGGGGTGTAGTCGTTTGATGCGGCCAAACATAATGGATCGGAGCGGACAGCCAAACTGGATTTCGACAAAATTTGCTCGCTAAACTCGCGTGTCGATTAATTTATCGACATAATTCCCGATCTCTCGCATGGCCGCGCATGTTTTATTGATGGCTCGCTGCAATTTAATAATTACGTGTTTCATTTTTCATGGCTTCGATTACTTTATGAACTGTCCCAACTCGAAAGGATGCACGGAGTAGTCCGAAGTTTATTGGTTCACGTCCATTCATAAATTATTTCTAACTGCTTCTAGACCCGGCTCCTCCACCCTTGTGGTCAAGGTGGGCGAACGCGAAACCATTCGTTACGTCACGTGCAAAATGCGAGCTAAGATTTATTTCGCAAATTGTTTGCGTAGGCACGCGGGAAAAACAAATAGACGGCAGAATTCCACGGGACGTTGCTTTTGACGGCAGTCGAAATAAATCGACGTCGTTTTCCCCCGACAGAGCGGCGTCCAAAAGCGCCATCTTGCATCCCGCTGCGACGTGATTGGTTGCCTAATGCTGACCGGAAGTCGCCTAGCGGAACTAGAACTGAGTTACGAGCGCTAGTCACAGCACGTGGCTGCGCAAATAAACGAGCATCGCTGCCTGCGGCGAGCGCGATGTTTTGTTTGGTCAAAAAGTGGACCGTCAGTTTTATTATCAGTCGTTAGTGGTGTGATCAATCAAACAAGATGGCTGCCCTGATCGACTCTGCCGGGGCGATGGCATGGGTTATGGCGTGTCGTCGTGCAGGGCCATTAAGCCGTGATCTTGGTGTCGCGGCTCCCTGGAGCGTTGGGAATCGCGTGAAATCACTGTTTTATGCGAGCTAACAAGAATTGGCAGTGGGCGAGACAGAGCTACAAATTACCTGACCAATGACTTATCAATAGAATTCTCACTCGGTGCTCTCTCGCTCTTTCTGCCGATCGTAAATAAGGAAATCTGTACATTCATCTTTTATCTTACACACTCGTAGTCGAACACACATAAAATAAAACTCGTATGTATGTCCTTCCTCACCTACTTCACTAGTGCATCGAACTCCCTGAGTCTGGTGCTGCTGTGGAAGATGCTTCATTTCCTTCATGGCAACGAAATCAAGTTTTATTTTACTTACAGTGTATTTTCTAGCCTACCTTATTCTTACAGAAATCGGGCTAACTACTAAATCTCCGAAACATTACAATCCATCTCAAACTTTTGGCATCGCCTGTAGTTACACACTGCCAAGGAATTAGTTTTCTTAATACCTCATTGTATTTTATCGAATAATTCATTTCTACATAATGGGGCCAACTATCTATACAGAACAATGCAGTCCATCTCGCAATTTGGCAGCGTACCCAAAGAGGGCACCGAAACTCTGAATCCAGTAGCCATCCAACCACCCCCAGCAAAAAGAGCAGCCCCGGCCGGCAGAAGACCACCTGCCGACTCTGCATCGAGCAGCTAACGGACCCAAAAGCGCCCACAAAAGACCCTGTGTTGGAAATTAATGAGCCCGAAACGTTACTTGTTGTAATCCCCGTCATCTTCTCCCCCGATCACAAACCCCTCCCACTGGCGCATTACATTTCCTTCTTTATCTAAACACGTTATCGGCAATCTCTTCGTCGCATTCGCCCCAAATTGAAGAAATCTTTTATCCTCCGTGCCCGTGGAAACGGAACACGCCATGGGAGAATTTGTTATCGTCGTGGTGCATCCGAATTTTGGCGACCTTGTCAGATTGTTCTTTTGAAAGTTTCATCATCTCGCGGGCGGTGATGTAACGTAAGCGAGCAAGCAGGCGGAAACTACCCTCTTTGTCTCCGAGCGGAGCTGACAGCGCTCTTTTTGTAGCCGCGGCGCGCGGAGAATTTCCCAAAATGATCATCGACAGGGAAAAACATCACTGTCGTTGCCAGGGCGCTTGTGCTTGAAAAATTGTGGATGGGTATTTACAAGGCGGCAGTCGTTTTTGCTTTCTGTTCGAGCCTCATAAAAACAAGTTTCTAGAGAATAGGCTGTTAAATAAAAAAGAATCTTATAATCTCGACGAATGATCAAAGATCATGTTACCACATTTTCGCCTATTTTCCTTGGATCGAGAACGACGCGCTGATAGACTTTCCTCCCCGATCTGAATTGACTCTTTCACACAGAGATTTGCACGACGATGCCGGCGGTACACGAAATCATGTCCCGACCAACTAGAAGACGTGATGTAATGATCAAAACGCACGGTGAAAAAACTGCACACACTGTCCGCGATGGGACGTGTTATGAATTTTTTACACTCCTAAGATTATCTCTCGACTGTACAGTTCCATACAGAGCGCGTCATAAGTAGCAGTTTTATGCAGCTCTCATATAATATTAAATATAAGCAGATTACGCTTTGTGGTTATTTCCTCTATCGCCTGTCAACTGTTCTACTCTTAAGCCTTTAATCTGTTCCCTATCGGGTCCATCGACGCTCTGTCTCATGTTCTCCTGTAGGCTTCATGGCAATGTGTCGCCCTCTTATCACTAGATTAGCGGGTAAGTGACACAAAATGGCGGCTGCGGTGACACAGGGGACAGACGGAAGGTGTCGCTTGCTCGATGATTATCATACGAGTCCGATTTTGTCAGCGATTGTGTGAAAGACATGGAAAGCAAATTAATGGGGATGACAATGAGATCGTGATCGGTTCATCCTGGAGCGGGGGACATCGAAGACTGAAAGCATTCAAGGACTCAAAGGAGCTTCTTCACTGGCATTGCGGTATGCAGCCCGCGGTCCGCGAACTCTTTTTCAGTGCCCCGCGAGTAGATTTTAAAGTCTATTTCCCCTTCCATCCAATGGGATTGGAAAGTGAACACCAAAATAGACTGTATATCACCTGTGGCGCCAAAATTAGGGGTGTGTACAGTACAATAATATTAAAAAATCCCAACTCATTCTAGTAATAATGACGTCCTATATCAATCGAAATGCAAAATGATTGGGGCGGTGAAAGAAAGTGAAATTGCTGCATTTTACCGATCACCACGATATTTATGATCACAGTTGTTTAGAAAAATTAAATTGGTGAATCAAATGTAAATGAACACCCTCACTGAACACTACGCCGAGGACTGCTTTTGTGTGGCAGCGTTCGACGATATGGTAGTACTTCAATAATGTTGGCCCGCGCTGTAAAGGATTTAAAGTGTCATATATGGCCCTCAGGGAAAAAAGCGAGCACATCACTTTTCCTAATCCTCAATAGTGTCATTCTTTTCCTAATGTTGTTTTTAGTCTTGAAAACTTTTAATGAGAGGATGAGTGGTGCTTTGAAATTAAGAATCATTAACATCTTGTGAAATCGACACCCGCGTATTATTCTAGCAATCATTTGCCCCATGCCAAGCAGCCCTAGTGCAATTCAACTATTACGACAAGATATTGCATTACGACCATTTCTTAATTGCAGGGCGCATTCGCTCGTTCCCAATAACTCTCAATTAAAACATAATCATTCGTCGCATTGCGCAACTGTTGCGATCCGTGCACAACTCTTTAAAAAACCGATCGAAATTCACCCTCGATGACATCGGAAACCTCCCAATGCGCATAATCAGCCTAATGCCCGTTGGTGAACAAAGCGTGTGCAGGGTCTTAGGAGCCTGATATCATCTCGATGCCAGAGTGGATGGATCACAGTGCCACAATGGGGACCGTTGGGTTGGGGTCTACGCGTCGCTATCTGATTCGCTGCCCCACCCGGCTCCTGACGGGTGCTACGCCAATCCCTGGGTGGGGTGCCCGTTGAAGTCGAGGGGATCACTTTTGCCCCTGTGCTGCTATAGCTTCCCTGGAGAGACGTTTGATTGTTTGATGATTTTAGTTCAATTAATCTCACAACCTCTAGCCTTCTAGGCCCTAGGGGGGTGCTTGATGTGTGATTAGCGTAATACAATCTTCATTCAACTCAGATTTCTCCAAGTTTAGGTGGCATTTCTAGGTATACACTTATCGTCACACTCACTCTGTAAATGAATGCATTAATTATATCATGCAATTCGAAGTGATAAATTGCATTGCATAGAGTGACGTCAAATTCAGAGACAAAAAACAAGTTGCTCGTAAACTACAAGATCCGGTTGTTTCAGTTATTCATTCATTCGCCTAATTCATTCATTCCTTGGTTCGGAATGACGCTTTATGTCGACAAGCTGGTCGATTGCTAACTGGACTTAATTGACATCATTTCTGCATGCAAGCCATCAAAAGTTCCACTTTGCTCGAATTACATGCGCTGACCCAAAGACCTTTAACAATAACCACAGAATTACATTAAAATTATGTCCTCATGTGTTTATTTATATTCTACTTGTCAATTTTCTATGACATAGACAACAGTAACACCATTGCTAGCATGTAAATGCTTGCGTGGACTTTCCATTCATCATAACTCGGAATAGTTTCCTATTTCTGCTGAGCAGGGTAATTTCACACAAGTGTTACAAACATTGAGTCACAATGGATGGATGGATGGTGTCGGAATCAAATATCGTTGTCGGTATGACACTACTCAGCATTTTTGTAAGAATCTCATGCGAGTTGCAACTTGTAATCAATCACAGCTTCGTTAACCTCTCACTATCTCACTTCTCTCAGGGATTGTAATTCTACTAGGCACGACAGAGTGACACACTGCGAAACTATGTTGATGTACTACGCATGAATAGCGGCGTCAAATTGTAATCCAAAAGACGGTGCCAAGCCAGCCACGACCAAAATAACTCTCATTGGTCTTTAGAGAGATGAAATTGCAAGCCGATCAAGTGATCGCATTATCAGACATGGCAACATGATACTTTACACTTACTTATCAGATGAAGACGCATTCCCTACAATCGTCGTGAAAGAAAGAGGCCAGGTACTTTTAGTGTGTTTTTATCACAAGCAGGCAAGCAGGCAAGCAGGCAGTCCGGCGGTATATTTTGTGCGTGTTGAATGTTGATGTCTGAAAGGGCTGTTTGCCCAGACCCGCTCTGCACACACACACACATACACACACTGCGCTGGAAGGGCACGCATTGCCCTCGCTCGCACTATTATCACGTCAAACAAGGTAGATACGTCAGGGGTATCTACTCTAGAGCGACAAGGCAGGGGGTCTCATGCATGGAGTTTGGACCAGTTTTTGCTCATTGCAGCAACGTCGATCTTTTCCAGCTTGGCTCGGCCGCCGAGGCTCACAATTGGATAATGAACTAGTTGGTTTTTGTGAATGAGTCCCCCTTAACTTTCAACAACCTCCTGACATATACCCACCTCTGTCCGACCCCTGCCCGGGCGACCTCGCTGATGCCTTGCCGCGACCCCACACAATTCGGCTGCCATTCTTCGGCAGTGGACCATTTCCAGTCGGCGATGTTGTTCGCCGGAGACTGTCGAACGGCGCCAGCGATAATCTCCTGTCTGAGCCATGGCCGAGATGACATAATTTTGTGAGCGACTTTGGGAATAAAGCCCTTTGAAAATAGTGAACAGTAAACGCTGCATGGGAAATTAAATTGTGCAGCTAGGGACTAAATCTGCATTTAGTCTAAGTCACATTAGCTTACCAGCAGTCCTAATCGTGTCATTATTTACTCAATTAAACTATTTATAAAGAGATTAGAACATAAACGCAACAAAATAGATTGTAAATAATTATTAAATAAGCATTCATGACTTCATAATTTTAGTGCCTAGTTTTCAAGAAGTTGAGCAAGAAATCCTATGGACCCTACACTAGGCCAGCGTGGCAAAGCTAAAAAATACAGTTTACAATGTATTTAACACATTGGCTTACCAGCAGTCCTACCATAATTGTTGCAATGTTTACTCAGTTCAAGCATTTATTACGAGACGAAAGCAGACAAAATGCACTTGATCGTCAAAGAAATTACTAAATAAACAGTAATTTGCTTCACCATTTTAGTGAGTAGCCGTCAAAGTTTGAGCAAGCAATTGTCAATGGAATATGGATCCTGGGATAGGATGACAAAGTAAAAAAGACAGTAAGAAAATGCGTTCTCTATACAATAAACTTATACTGCACGTACAATCAATTTCATAATTGTAACCAATTCCAGACATTTTATGTGTCTACTGACCTAGGTGTTCGAGGATATTTTTTGAGAAAAAAAAGGGTATTTTTCAATCGTTTCATTTATGTACGTACGTTTATTTTTGTGTGTTTTTCCTACACATGAAGAAGGTCAAAGTTTTATTTTGATTGAAACGCTGTGCTTTGCAATAAATTTTAAGATCCTCGAACATTTGTTTCAAACTACGATGGACTCTCCTCAGTTACGTGTTCTCCTATTTGCACATTACATTATAGTTACTATCATAGCGCCCGCCCAAAGGGTGGAAGAACATTTCGGCTTTGCCAAGAAATTTTGGCTTTGCCACAAAATTTTTGACGTGGTCCTTGTGGTATGAGTCAAATCGCCTGGATGGGCTCCGCATGAAATGGACTTTGCTTTATCTGGGTTGGCTTAAATTTGGGCCGAAATCAAAATTTTACTGATGAAGCCATCCTTGTACACCTGAGCCGGGACCACATTTCGGTTTTGGCACAAAATTTTGGTTTCACCACATAATTTGGGCATCGTCATTATGGGCTCTTCGCTGTAATTTGGGCTCAACTATGCTTGCGCTGGGATAAGAAACCCGATTTTCGTGTAGAAATTATTTTTTATTTTTAGAAATTTTGACCATCGGAATGTAATCACTAATCAGCAATGCGAGAATTAGTCAGAAACAAATGCAATATCAAGCCAACCTGAAATTTTAGAAAATTTTGGATTCCCCGCTGGTGCACCGAACCGCGAGCATTCATACGTGCCTGAACGGGACACAAATGTGTCTGAACATTCAACTTCCGTCGTGAATTTAGGTAAAAAATCTCAATTTGACCCCCCCCCCCTCCCCTCCCACTCCCCAAAAAGCAACATTGGCAACATTTTTGTCGCACGGGGTCGTGACCCTCGCATCAAGCTGGAAATGTTTGGCGTGGATACAGTTTTTCAATAAACTAGCCCGAACGCACCGGAAACGGGTAAAGTACATCATTTCTTGATGAAAAATAGAAAACATACGGACAGACACGAACTTAATACGGGAAAATATTCACCCGACCAACACTTTTTACACTTTATACAGCCTAATGATACATTACTGTAGAGTTACTCTTTTTTAAACCGGCGTCAGAAAATGTTGAAGTTGACAGGCGAGCATAGCCATTGGCACACAGTTACTCCCCAATAAAATAAATGTCCATCGAGCAGTTTTGGGATGAAATTGAACAATCGCATCTCTATTTGTCGGTCAGCTGACAATCGTGACAAAGACAACAATGGGCATGACCAGCCAGAGGACAGTGGCCGCGTAGCGCGTGCTGTGATGCTCTCCGGTTCCAATCATCACATCATCATGATCCTCGCCTCAGATGGCGGGCACAAAGAAAGGAGCCGGCCGTGCATTAGCTCGGTCTGTCGGCTCCACATTGTGCAGGACATCGCCGGCAAGGCAACGGCGGGAGAGGGTAGAGGCCGGGCGATCTGATTCCGATCGCTAACTCGTCATCCGACGACGGGGGACGTAGCGATGGTTAGTTTACCTTGTCGTTACGCATGGATGGGACGTGACGTGACGTTGGTTGTTGGGAGAGTTTCCATGTAGTTTGGATTCTGTTCAACGGTAACCGTCTGTCGGGTTTTCGCGGGTTTTCGGAGCCCAGGTTTTTGCTAATAGTTTGTGTCAAAACTCGGACAGCTAGTTCGGACTTATAATTCGTGGTTAACAGACTATTTTCGTTATTTCCATGCCAGAGTCAATAAGTAATAAATATGAAATATTAACGTATCCCTATAACAAATGCATTGCCACACACATTTTAATCGCTTTTATTTACTCTGGAAATCCGTTCACCGCCTTCTGATATTCGCTCATTCAGACCGGTGTAGCACTGCCAAAACGGTAGCTTTACGAATATTTTTTTGTGATCGTTCATCCCGATTCATCGTTTTTCGGTTTCATTGCAGAACTAACATCGCTGAAAAAATGAGGTGAACTGGTGCGGAAGTCTATTACAAAAAAAAATCCAGCCAAGTAAATGTTTTGAACCTACCTTGTTGGCGTGTTGAATACACCGGTTCTTGTGAGATCACCGAAGTTCAGCAACATTGCGATGTATCACAGGTGGGATCGGTGACTATTTATCCCAATACCTAGAATTGTCCGCGATGGAGGTAGGAGGGATTGAAGCTGGTAGAGCTTCAGCTCATGCTGTTCGAGCGGTTCTTTTCGACAGGAGTGGGCTACGAGCCGGCACCGAGTTTCCCCCCTTCCCTGTTAGGTTCATCACCCTCATTATCACCCTATCATTCACCGACGCCAATTGATCAGTGCTTCAGAGCCAGTTGGCAATACAGTGCGTCGTAAAACACCACATAATCAAAAAATGTAATGAAGTTGGAAACCAATACCATTCTAGTGTCTACTTGATATGTCAATGTGTATAATAAGCCTAAGGGTCGGTTTTTCATTGGCTCGTTAAGGACCTAACAGCCCGTTAACCATGACGACAGCCAATCAGACCGATTCATCTTTTTGTAACGAATCGTTAAGTTCTTAACGGGCTAGTGGGAACCCAGTCCGAAGTGGGCTTACGTTGTACTGAGCACCCATTGCATAGGCCATCACTCGCTCTTCAAATCAAAATTCCTGAATGCACTCTCGATTATCCTCGTAGCTCCAATCACGCGGCCATATTTGTATAAATAGACGAACTTGAACTTGAAGCACGGCCACTTGAAGAGTGCGACTGGAAAGCACTTGACACCACGTGGCTCTTGAACGCAACGCGCCTGCACATGTTTGTTGGTTCCATTCCGTCTCCCTTACCTCTCGCTGTCCCTCTTGTGGCAAGATCCTCCATCCGACTTATTCATTGGCCTCGAGGGGCTGCTGGATGCTGCGTGTTCCAACAGATAAGTCGCACCATCCTTGGAGTTAACACTGTTGACTCAGCGAGCAAATACCTTTACCTAACTGATGAAGACACCTTCCACCTTCTATTGTGAGGGCAGAGGGACAATGCATTGATAGGGAAAGTTGTCGAGCTGAGTAAAAGAGTTGCGTTTTTTGTCACGTAAGTTTTTTATTTTATCTCAATTGCGATTGATTTTCGTCGAGTGCATGGATACAGTCGCTGTAATATGGTATAATTGAGATGAGAACTGCCAATCTTTTGTAAACAACATGCATTTGGTGCGGGACGTTGGTTGTCGAAACGATTTGTTTACAAAATTGCAAGACATTCTCTCACAGCAATTGGTATAATTTTTTTAAGAAATAACAAACACTCAATGGTTATACGAAATAGGAACTTTTCTTTAATTGTTTCTATGATAGTTTGCTAAAACTCTGCAAAAGCAACCCTCGCGTTTTCTAAAGCAGCTATTTATTTTTCGTTTTTAACATCGAGAACAGATTTTAAAATTTACCGTTAGACGATTTATATAATGGACAATATGGAAAGAACGTGGCATCGATATTTCTCCAGTCGACTTAAAATTGTCTCCGTAAAAACTGGCAACCAGCTCAATCCCGACGTGCCATCCTCTGATCAAAAAACAAAACATTTCGCATACGTCAGATCATTCCGACTTCGATGTCGCAAGGCTTGAAAAGGTCCACAGTGTGGTAGAATCCAGACTCGATGGCGTTGTAAGTCAGATCTTGGAATCGACGAACAAAGTGACATCGTCTTCCCAGTGTGTGCGATTGTGAATTCGACTTCGACATACAAGTAGGCAATGTGGCGAGTAAGTAGGTGATTGAAGATCGATTAGTAGAACGTGATGAGGACAGAATAAAAACATTTCGTGCTCGACGACGTCGACGACGTCACATAGTGACACAAGAGACTCTTCGAATCTCGAGTTCGCGACAATACTTGGCTCATTGAGTTACTATAACTTTGTCTGTACTGTACAACATGTTCACAGGAGGGAGTTTGATTACCTACATTTAAATACCTACTATTTACAAGTGTCATGTCCATGGAACATTTGGCTGACATTCTTTCGTTACGTACAGGGGCCTCCTTTAAGATAGGTTACAAGAAAATTAAGTACATTTGCACGACGGGAACATTGTAATCCCTGAACGCTTAGCTTCTGGCGATACGCTGGGAAAACTACGGGAAAAGCTGACAGCCATCGGACGAAAGTTCGATTTTCGAAGATATTTTTCGTATGTATAGTTAGATCGGTCGATCGGGGAAAGTCATTCAAATCCAAAATTGTGACTGCTATGAAAATTCACCGTACACGAAAGCTTGATATTGTCGCGATATTTGTGAGAAGGTCCGCGACGAACAAGTTCACACCAAAATCACTCGTTCCGGGCGCCCGATTGGTTTTTGGGGGACGCATTTTGAACCCAGGCGAAATATTTCTTCTTCGTCCACTATTCCTTTAATCACGACATCGGTTTTCTCATATCTGGCTCTTGATTGTATTTCACGGTATAGGCTATTTCGTAAAATACACGGGCTCGAAACTTGTTTCAACGTTCAGTTCATCTGTCGCTGAATAATCACTGCACTTGTCAACATTTCCCATCACATGAGTTCGTTTCCCTTGGCTATTACTGTAGTTGGTCTGGTTGTCACTGGCTATAGCCATAGCCAGCCACCCACTGTCACAAGGAGTGGTAGTCGTGCAGGAGGGCGGCGTCCCCGTGGTGGTGCGACAGTCCCCCGCCGCCGCCGCCGCCACCGCCACTGGGGTCGGGCCGAGAAGACAGGCCCAGCTGACTTTGGTAGAGCGTCGCGGCGGCAAGCGTCGCATTCGACATCACAGTGGCTTGGAGACTAGCGACGCTCGGCTTGCTCTCACCGCCTCCTCCGCAGAATAGGTCGACGCCGTGGTGCGAAAGGGGGTCCTGAAGAAGAGAGGGTTCACTTTAGCGCGTTTCGTTTTTGAACAGGGTTAAGTCTGGCATTAAAACAGTTTTTTATAGAATTTAAATATATGAAGAATCTGAAATTCGTTATTTCAGCCAGAACCCCGCATAAGGCGATACAATCCTATTGATTTTCTTCCTTTTTGGAAAAACCAAACATTTTTTTTTGGAAAAATTAAATAGTCTACAATTCCCTCACACAAGCAATGCCTAGTGGGGCTTATTTCTCTTTCTTGTTATCTTTTTTTTTTCTTTTATGATGTGAAATTACTTTGCGTATTTTGATCTTCACATGTTTTTGTATCAACTTGATATTGTGAAATTTTGAGTTTGACTCCTCGTATTTATAATCGTGCTCTTTCCACACACTGCTCCTTCATGTGCGCACTGCGCATAAACGAGAGAGGTGAACGTTCACGGGCGTTGTGTGGCGTTTTGGCGGTTGGCAACTATATACCATCTAAATACAGATTACAGTTTATAAAAGAGCTCCCATTATGATTCACCGCGCTGCTTTTAAGATTTCAGTTTCAGCCCCCTAGTTTAACGGGTCGACTTTTTGTTAATTATAAGATTAAATTTCAAATACACTGTATGGCCTCTGTGCAATCGGAACAAGTGATTACCTGGGCGAGCATAGTGTGCGCGGACGGGTGATCCAGCAGGGAAGGTGTTTTGGGGTCGCCGTCGACAGACTCTGAGCTGGAGTCGAGAGCCGAACTCGGCCCCGCAGTGCCCTTTTCGTTGTCACCGGCCGAAGAGCTCCTTCCAGTTCTGAAATGAAAAGATAACACGTTAACATATTTGACGTTGTCATCGCAGAAGTTATAGTTTTTGATTGTTTATGTGGTGGATAACGACGCACTCGACTATTCGCCCTGTAGCATTGGTCATATGGCGTCGGTTAACGATACGGTAGTGGTAATGAGGGTGATCATGAACCTTACAGGGAAGCAGGGAACCTTGGTGCTGGTACAGCCATACCCATTTCGATCGCCGCTTAACGTCCCTTCCGAAGGACGGTACAATTCGAACAGCAGTCTTCCTCTATTTCGTGCTGTCGAGAGCTTCAAACTCTCTAGCCTCTATCCCAAACAGAACAGAACTAGGTTTTTGGATCGCCCATCAAACCACTGACGCAGCGTAATGTTGTCGAGCGTCGGTGATCTCACGAGAACCAGTGTTTCGAACGCGCCAACCCGTTTGATGCCAGTGTTTCTGGATATCGGTGAAACTGTTCCGGCCCAATGGAGTAAATACGTCGTTTCGTTTATAAATTTCCGAAGCGTTGCTATGATGTGCTATCTATATATAAATAAAATATAGCTGCCGGCAGGCACTAAGCAGGGTGTGTAGAGCCAGACAACAGTCGATAGTGGGCTGGAAGCGAATAATGGGAGAGCATATCAAGTTCCAAGCGAAGCAAACAAACGGGAGCAATTCGGGAGACACGGGACATCGATTCATCAATCAGCCAGCCAGCCTTGGAGACCAATCGATAGATTGTTGTCTGTTCGCGTCTGATTTTCAAGATTCTTCCTCTTGCATTTGTACGCTCTTGACCTCAGCCACGTGTAAGACTTGCAATAAGAAGTCATCACGATAGCGGCCTCGTGCACATTGCACTGCAAAAATTGTCATTGCATTTAGTTGTTTTCGAAAAAGAATTTGCATTCGCGGATAACCTCATTGAGTAGTCATCGTGTATAGCCGTTATAAATTCGATACCTTGACTTGAGAAACGCTCGGATAAAATGCTAGGCCGTCTGCGTGTATTTCTTGTTGTTGTTTACCGCAAGTGGCGGCGTTTCCCGACACCGATCTTGCGTTTTCGCAGCGGTATCGGATGTCGCATCCTTCGCCAATACCTTTCGCTCCCGTCGCGTCGCGGCGTCGCGGTCGCACACTTTTTTCAAATGCCTTGCCGGCGACCGATTTGCGCATGCCTGCCTGCTACTTTTTCACCTGTTTATTCTCAAGATCTAACCTTCTTGGTTCATTCCCAACGACAAATGAAAATTTCACAGTTTTGCCTGTGGTTTGACTCGTCACATACAAGACACGATTCCAACGTTTGAGGAAACTTCCAGATGGCTCACAGAAAGGGGTTTTACGAGGTTGAGGCCTTAAGGGGTTCACGGGATGAGTTTACAGGCGAACGAAATGACATCAAATGATGAGAGGTTGTATCTCATTACCATGCTGATTTTCGCTTAGTCTCGTATTCAGGCATGGAGAAAACAGATATTATCTATTATACTCACTTACAACATATACCTAAATGTTAAATTGGCGATACATATAATTAGGTTGTTGCATAAAACAAATGACAAAACAAACGGTCTCACTCGTCATAATGTTGTGTTTGGTGGATGAGTCATATGTACGTCCGATGTCTTTACGTTTGTACAAGCATACGGACCCTGGCTTGGAAGTCCCTTTGCGCACATAAGTTTTCCTCAGGGCGTTTTGAATTTCCGGAAAATTGTACAGACAACAAATTATGTAGTTTGAATCACAGTAGCATCGGCTGAGGGATCGAATTGAAAGCTGCATATGTTAGTGTTCTTTTGTCGTTTATTGAGAATTGTATGGGCTTTCAGATATGTAGGATCTATTTTGGCGTGATAAAAACTGTCTACTATTAGACTTTAGAGTTTAGACCCACACCAAATCCTTTACAGCTCATATGTGAACAGTGAAAATTCCTGGTATGGAAGCTTCCACACGCAACTCGGCCAAAATCAACGCTTGCTTCTCAATCCGCAAGTTTTATGGGTGCACTTTAATCTCGTGCGGATAACTGGAGTTTACTAACATAGAAGCCAAGTTTTGAATGCAAGGTAAACACAGACAATACGTTACAAGCGGGGATTATTTTATGAGCCGCCGTTGTTTAAAGTTTCCCGTGCCCCTCTCCGTGGTGGGTCTTTTCCAATCGGCAGCCTCCACCCAGGTGCAGTGGACTTTATGGCCCACCCGTCATATGCAAACTATTGGTTACACTTCTCCGCTGCAAAGGGCTAATACTGCACTTTGACTAGAAGGTTTGTTTGTAAACACACTGTAATATTCTTCACTGCGTCTTTTTAGTTGCATGCGTTTATTTGACACGTTATTCACTGACAGTGTCAGTAAACAGGCGTCTTGACAAGCTCCTTCTATTAGCCATTTCACAGTGATTTGTATTGGGTTCCGATTTCTTTAATTCCTCCTCGTCGCTGAAGACTAAACAAAACAAGGAGAGCTTTTTGCAGGAGGTTTATAAGAACGCCGGGGGGTCGAAGACGCACCCTAAAGTGTCCTAGATGAGCGTGAGAGGGGGGGGGGGGGCTTTAAAAACAACAGCATATGGCTGCCACACGGACTGAATACACGCCACCAAAGTGAGCAGTTAAATTAAGTCGGAACTTATAGCTCGAAGTTCTAACAAACAAATTGTTCAGCTCTTACATGAAAGCTCACAACTTACACGATGGGACTATGCATTTTAACGAATCTTTTATTCTTACATGTACAATCACTATCACGATAGTCGGATCCATGCTAGAAAGAATGCTGCTTTCTGTTATAGGAAACACTTTGGCGTGTAATGTTAGCTCTGGAAAATTTTCAGATGATTGGCGGTTTGTTGAATAGCAAATTGATGCGAAACTCTCGAGATAAACGGGCTATAACAAGAAAATAATTCATCACGTACAAGGACCTCCTAATAATCTGGCTCCTAACTGCGGGCGAAATCAAATTGACTCTTGATTGATTGGCCATTTTAGCAAGAGATCTTGTTTCGCAGCAACACCTTAGAGCACGTTACATAATACACTACACTTGGATTGGAGAGGTCAGCTTTCAGAAAAGTATGGATCTGTTTTTACCTCGGCTTGTCCATGGGCCGGTCTTGGACACGGGGATTGTCGCATGCAGCTCAGTTTCAAGCCGTGACCATGAATCACGTTGCCGGACGACTCCAACGTAGCAATTAGCCCCGATTAGCCCCCTGTAATTGGTGGCTGCTAGCGCCCCGAGCGGCCAAACGGTGACAGCGATTGATATCGGACACGTCAATGTGGCGATTAGCGGCCATCAATCAGCCGATAACTTGCTGATTACACGACAATTATCTCGGCTTAGCACGAGAAAGAAATAGCTGCCGCTTGCTGGCGACTGCATGAGGTTGAATCGTGTTATTGGAGGATGGAATGTGAATGTGATGTCGAAATTGAGATGTCGTTGTCGGTAAACGTGGCCTAGTGGGGTCGAGGTTTGTTGAAGGGTTGAGAACTTGAGATGGAGCGTTGGGGTTCAAAGCGGATTGAAGTGCGGACTCGTACACATTATTTCGAGAATGTGTCGTGTTTTTGTTTATAAGTAGTAGTTACTCGCAAGAAAAATAAAAAAAAATAGTTACACGGTTCGCTTTATTTTACAAGAAGCGTACATCATTTTTGTTCGAGAAATTATTCTAAATTTTGTAACTGGACTCGTTGCAAATTTCGTCTAACGCGAACAGAAGTATACCTACAAATGTTTTCTTATAATCACGAGACGCAGGGTCGAGTTTCCTATTCCTCTCTATGCCGAGCTGTCTGAAAGTGGCTCGGCTATTTTTAAAACTATAACACAGTTTTATCTCCTGCTTTTGGCTGGCGCGTTGGCTTTGGTTGCCAGATCATTTACATCTGTGTATCACACTTGTACAGGGCTCGCAGCTACAACAGCAATAATATAAAACATCATCTGCGTATGCTTATTATCAATTCTCCGTCGCTTGATGGGGGCGTACGTACGTTTGCAATGAGCCCAAACTTATACATGGAAAGAAGCAGCTCATTTGTTTTAATTCGCCTATTCAGCGTTTTATTAATGATTGATGAAGTAATTTTATTTTAAGCCTATCAGCTTTCTGATATTAACTGAAGCTCTCAAGCTTGATAAATTAAAATCCTTTGTTATTGAAAATTAAAATCACAGTTTGAAAGGCTACCATGCGAATTTCTCAGCTAGGATCCATTTGAAAAATAACAAAT
>QKMV01000309.1:0-19960 GCA_003287335.1 Lednia tumana
CCCCCCCCCCCCCCCCGCGATATTTATCATATTCCATGCCACCCTCCCACAAAAGTCGAATATCATCCCGTTACAAGCTGGCGCTAGCCGATTTCTGATTTATACCAGAGTATTTGCATACGACCCTTGTCCGTGACATTGAGATAGTGGCATGTTTCTAGTTTCTGTTCGATCGGCTACCTCGATACGTCAACCACCCGCCACGTGTGTTTCGAAGACGTAAATTTAACTGTCACCAGCTATGAGTAGATGCCAGATCTCGATGATTTTCGTTCAATCAAAAAGGCACCATGTTCTTTACTGACACTATCTGATCGCGTAAAGCAACGCGAGAGAGATTTCTCCCAGGCGCCAAACTGTATTTTTTCTTTCTTTCTGAAACGTTTCGATTTAAATGATAGCACGGTAGAACTCGACAAGAAACCTAAGCCTAGCAATTCTGCGTCTTCATGCCCAATATCTAGCAAAAAGCACGTAATGTATTACATTTTCTTCCTTTTTGTTCTAACAGAATTACAATTAGTTTTGATTGAACTTTGCTTAAGGAAATTCATTTTGAATCAAATTATGTACATAACCCTGAACTTTACAAGCAACATTCTGAAATATTTCTGTGAGAAGTAGCTCAAAGTGGGATCCCAATTTATTTTACGATTTCCACCTCAAGATTTAAATTTTGTAAATCAGCTTATATTTTTAACCGGTATAATAACACGTTCACGGCTTGTTAGCTCCTTAAAAGGCCACTGAAAAATCGGACGCTTGATTGAAAGTTTAAATGGATTTAAAAAATGATTATATGCTAAAAAGCAACTCGCTCCTTTCCTTTAGGTACTGGGTGGACAAGGATTCGGCTCAGAAAGTGGACCAGCGAGTCCAGAGAGGCTTGTTCCTGTTCGCGTGCACCAACTCCTGCATGAACCCGATCGTGTATGGAGCATTCAACATACGTGCCAAGCGCACACAAGGAGGAATCACTCGACAGGTGAGATTGAGATCTGTCTCATCACGTTCGTCATCTACCGCCGGAACGTCGCAAACTGTCATCATCGTCGCCGCTAAGAAATGAACCGCGTGTATTTTTAATTGCAACTGAAAAATGCGGAGAGCAGTATTGTTTGTACAGGATAAAGTAGACCCAGTTAAACCCACAAAATGGTTGACCTTTCCTGTGTTGTTTCGGGAGCGATCGTGGTGGAAAGGTCGGCTTAAAAGAAACGGAGTACGTGTGTTTTAGTGATCTGCATGCTGCTTAGCACAAACGTGGAGAGAAATGAACTTGAAATATTTATTACCGTATCACCAATTGATTAGTGAAATGCTCTAAGGGCTAGTTTTTCAGTAGGCCTTTAAATTTTAACGATCCGCTAGAAACAGAATCAAGACATCAGATTGGCTGTTTCCATGGTAATAAAAAATTAACGGACCGTCAGGTTCTTGACGGACGCCTAAAAAACCTGCCTTTGCATTCACACTAGTGTATGTGAATTTATATTGTTCATTCGAATAGAATTTAGCTTTGGTCAAGAAGCGACCAAAGACGGGCCTAGAAATATTCTGGAATAGACCACTACTGTTCTCAGCGTTCCAAGACACAACTTGATTTGTAATGGACTAATGGTTACAATATTTAGTCATTCCTACCGTATTTTTGTTAAAAATGTTCTTTGATTTTATTTTATCAGAGAGTGGGGTCAGCACATTTACGCCCTTGGTTATAGCAGACATATTTTGCACAACTTAAAGCGAATGTATTAGTACTAGGATAAATATCTATTGAATATGCTTTAAATGTGACCTAGAAATGAGGTGGTATCGTTTTTAGTTAACTTAATCCATTTTTCACCAATTACCTACTCTTGATGATTGTTCCATCACGAAATCAGTGCATGAATTATTTTGATCTCGTGCTTTGCACCCCAATTATTCTGATTGGTCTGTCGGCAAGTTATTGCATGTGTTGTACAAATATCATCCATCGATCACACCGCTAAATTAAAAATCATTCACAGTATAAATGTCTTCTCTTTTATTCTGCCAATTAAGTTGTCGAAATTAATTGAGACTATTACATCAGCATTATGGACTCAAATTGAAACGAATAGATCCTATTTCATGTTTAAGATATCGATCACAGCATAAGAATATTTTATAAGTTCATTCTTTGACCTGTGATTCAGAACATGCATACTTGTCTTGTTATCTCGCGCATGTTTTAAATCCGATTTTGATTGGGGAGAAATGCGTTACTCATAAATGGGCTTTAGGTGTAAAGGTTAGCCAATTAACTCCTTTTCCGCAAGATGGCTTGATGCGTGATCTCTATATAGAAGCACAGGCAATCCATTTTATTTTACATTTTAATATTAATTATTCAGATACCCAGTAATTATCTCAAGAAAAATTAAGTGATATGTTTAAGGCTTCTATGACGATGTTGGACATTGGCATCAAGCTCGGTGGCCATAGAATATACACTATATGTTATACACAGAGGTCAATGAGGCTGATAAGAACAGAGGTGAATGGTCAAAGGGCATCACACAGAAAGCATGTGTACTGTTGCTGGATAGCTTGGCATAGACTCAAGGTAGCTAGCTTTACAGATAGGCTGCTTTCAAAATTGACAGTAAACTGGTCACAACAAGTAAATATACATCATACAATCATGTATATGATGATTGATCAGTGATGATTGATCAGTGTAACTCGTAAAAATCTTACAAGAATTCGTCCTTGGGCCTTGGTCTTTTGTGGCCAGCAATCAGCAAATCAGTCTCCAGGTCGCACGTGTGCGAATGACCCGAGTGTATGCAAATTTTTATCTCAAACCCGACTTTGAACGAATAATTATTAAATGCGATTCCCACCACAAGTTCATGCTTCAATGGAGTGCATGCTTCAATTCATAAGTTCAATTACTTTAGAATCACTATGCACTGGTCGTATATGATCTATTCAGAGTAAAATCGATTCCCTTGCAAAGGTACCTGCTTGTGCCTGCGTTGTACTCGCCTTGTACTTCCTTGTACCTGCTTTATACTTTATTTGATACTCCCAAGCTAATACAGAAAATGTTTTACTAGATTCCAGTCGATAAGGCTTTCCAGGCTTGCTGCACCTGTCTTAAAAGTTACTACTACACATTTTATGAAGAGGAATTTTTATATTATCAATTAAATTACAAACGTACAAGCCTAGCACCCGCCCGATAGGCGGAAGCATATTTCGGCATCGCCACAAAATTGTTTCCTCGTCTTGCACTTTGAGCTTCATCATTCTAGGCTTTGTCTTTTAATTTGGGTTTTCGCCTTTTATATTTGGGGTACGTGTTTCAATTTGGGAATTTCCCTCTCATGGTTCCACTCAATGGGTTTAGCCTTGAAGCTGTGGAAACCCAATTTTTGTAGAATTAACCATTTTTTTCTCCGATGGACTGGAATATGCTTTCACCCAATGGATATCGTCTCAAAAATCTAGGCTCCACCTTGACATTTAGGCTTAGATTTGGTGTGAGCTTAGACATAAAAAATGAAAAACCTTTTTAAAACAACTGTTAATAACTGGGTTAAACTGCTGAAAACGTAACTGAAACTAAACTGGCAGCTTCCTTGTAGTTTAACTAAACTGGCAGTTTAGTTTCAGTTACGTTTTCAGCAGTTTACCCCAGTTATTAACAGATTTTTTAAAAACTATAGTGCTGAAATTAGTCAGGAGGCATGAGTCTCAAAAATTCAATAATGGAAAACCTAGTTTCTATTCGAGTCATTAATTTATTTTACTCAATGGGTCGGACCGCGTTTTGTTTCGCTACGAAATTTAGACTTTTTTTATTGATTGATTGGTTTTTTCATTTGAAGCGAATTGAAAGACTCAGATATTGAGCCTATATATCCACTTCAATACGATATTTTTCAAACATATTAGACGCCCCATGGAAGTTTCAGCAAATACAATGCAGAACTTTCGTTTGGAGGGTGACAACGTGCCATTAAATCTAACAAGGAAACGCTGTGATGCACGCGTTTATGAGCAAGCACCTATGTGAACGTATATTTTATATGAACAAATTATTTACTTAGTATTTCCGTAACTACTCTTTCACATTTTTGACACTTCAAATAGAATTGTAAGCAATTCCTTTCACACTTCAAATTTCAGCTTCCTTAAAAGAGCTGTAGTCCCTGAAACTAAAAAAATCACTTCTAAACGGGCGTTAGCTTGGAATGTAAAGGCACGATGAAAAAATGTGTTCCCATAAAAGCCGGAGGAAAAATGGCCAAGGGTATCTTGTTACCATAAGATGTTCCAGGCCTAAACGGCCATAATTGAAGCTTGCTATACAGTCTTGTTACCATAAGGTGTTCCAGGCCTAAACGGCCATATTTGAAGCTTGCTTTAGCAAACATGCACTGCTAGAAACATGCTAAAAATATTTGGTTTCATACATGTGCTGGTTTTTTCGTTTTGCACGCTTATCAATACGTGTTATATTGAAGTATTGAATAATTTATCACAAAAATTACGAGAAACATAGTTGTAAAACGCAAGGAGTATCGCCAGTAATGCTATATCTATACCTGGACCAATTCAGTAAGTGTTTTTATTGTTGGTACAACTACTTCTAACGTGGTAAGCTAGTTAAATTTTTAGTTAAGTGTAATTGAAGTATTCGCTTCGCTCGCTTTACTCGGTCATCCATCGGTGTCTTCTTGAGCAGATTTTGAGTTAAGCAAATTGTGTTCCAAAATTAGGACTGCTGGTTCGCGACTATGGGAAGAGGGTTTGGTTATAAATTTTAGCTTTGCTTCTGAATCAGTGGATTCCCAGATCTGTTTGTTTGTTTGGACGGCCGCACGAGCTGCCGAATTGTAATTCCAGCTTGTCGGGAGGGACCAGGAATAGAACGGAAAGACGGTACAGAGAAGACCGGAGCCGGTGGTTGACGGACGTTCACCAGCTTTTGACTCGAAGCTCGCAGAGATATCACGTGAAAACCAGTCCTAAATGGTAGCCTCAATTCCTAGGATCGAAGCTGGGACCTCCCGACTGCCAAGCAGACACGCTTTACCCGCGTTCGAATGACCAATGCCCTAATGCCCTAATGAGCTATAATTATTTTTAAATAAAACAAAAACATTTATATTGATCGAACGAATCGTCTTGTTCAGAATGGCGTCCACAACAATCGGCCAATCAACGGAAGCACATCTGAAGAGGTCGCCGGCAACAAAGTGGTATGGTTGGTCAGCTGGAGGAAACCTTCACAAGACAGCGTCCGCTGCAACAACACTTCAACGTCCAAGTGTAACAATGTGGGGAACAAATTGACACGCAACTCTGTCAATAGGTTGCAAAGTTGACACTGCTAACTGCAACATACGGATTTATGTTTATTTTTACCGTTATAAGTGAGTAATTGATAATCATTCCATGCATGCTTGAGTGGCGAATAGTGCGCACACTTAAATAGTGATTGTGCTGACGCAGCAAGAACGTTTTATTTAATTAAGTCGTTATAACACAAACTTACCACTGAGATAACCATTGAATGTGGGTCTGGTAAGGAGTTAAAACCATGGTATAATTGGTCTAATCATGGATAATATTTATAATTTCGTGTGTGTATGTTTTTGTAATGGTAAATATTACCTTCACTATCTGTAGTTTCCATTGACCTAATTGTAATTCCCGTAGAAGATAATGGATTAGGAGTGACAACCTTACTCACTGTTGAGTCCCTTTCTTTTATTAATTTATCAGCATCACAATTGAAGTTGTTTAATGTTTTCCAAGCATATCATTTCTACGCTGAGCGATTATCACATTAATTATGACGTATTAGATCTCAAAAACTGGAAAACCACCGAGGAAATGGGTGAGTTGTGCACTGATATCTATGCTGATATGATATGGCGTGTGTTTTTGTGTAAGTGTGTGCTATGTGTGGGATAATATGATTGATCGGAACTTACTACGTGGCAGTGAAGTGAACCGAAGAGATTGATGCAAAAGTGATATCGAATTTCCTCTCAAATGATATTATTGCCTGTCAGTAATACTAAATCATTCCTATATGTAGGTAAACCTATCCTGAATGAGAAATAATTAATCAAAGCTAGAGTGTATGTACTTATTACATTCTTTTTTATCGATACTAGTCTATAATTGTCATGTTTTACTGCGTTTGTTTTTTTAATTATGTTCTATGTCAGATTTCACGAATCGAAATAAATGTTTAATTAATGTCTGTTTAGTTTTGAATTAGTAGCCAGTAGCTTGCACTAGAGCAGGAAAACCGTAGCTCAATTAGGTTAATAAACAGAGTTAACAGTATTTTCAGAATATGCATATCAAGTGGAGTGTACAGACTAATGATGTAGCTATCTAGTAGGTATCGCTTTTTGATTGAATAGGTTCTACTGACTGTGATCCTAACCGATTGGTTGGTCTCATTTCTCCAGCATCTATCTAGTGTGTCGTAGGAGATTGTTAGCATTAAATCAGACAGAATAACAAAGTCCATCTCAAGGTTTACTGTGTCAATTCCTTCAATTTATTTTTCATGCTATCTACACAGGCTATTATTCATACGTCAACGATTTGGTATACGGCATTCGCTGATTTGTTGGAGCACAGTATTGAGTTACCAGAAAAAGAAACTGCAATGCAACTGCAACAATAGCATAAATGACACAGAAACTGCTGAAACAGACACAAATATTTAGGATGTAATGTAAATGTATGGACCAGAGATTGATGTGAAGTACAAACTGCACAAGCTGCAGCAGTAATGGTACTGAGACCCGTTTTACCACTTTCTCAACTCCAAGATAAAGTGGAAATTGAGTAATATGCCATATCAAAGCAGAGAAATTCGTTTTTTTCAGTTATCTCTTAATTAACCCAGAATTCAAAAAATGGTAAAACTGAGACATTTAAAAACATCAACTGCGAGGAACTTCAACTGCATACTTACTGTATTGTCATGAATGCAAAAACCTACGGATTATTGCAGATGTAGTCTTTTAACTCTACTGGCCAGAAACTTCAGAAATGGAAGCTACAGTTGAACTGTAACAGTTGCCAGTTATACGGCCAGTTTAACTTTTACCAGTTTCTCCATCCCCAGTTTAGGTGAAAGTTGCGTTATATGCCATAGCAACAACCAATCAAAGGCAGAAAATGCAATAGTTTCTGAGAGCTTCCTCTTAACTCACGGATGGACTAACTGGTAAAACCTATCCTTAGTTTCTAACATAAACTGACTTTCGGTGTAAGTTCACTTGAGCGCTTGAATGCGTTTCTTCATATACGAGTCAAGATGACTGTAATCCACAAGAGTGTTCTGCACGATTTCAGAGAGGATGGCCGGCCATTCTCTTTCTAGCATCCTGAGTTTCTCGACAGCATCACACGCCGTCTCCAGTAGCGAACTCAGATGCACCCGCCCCTTATGTCTCCACACCATGTCCTCCTGAGGAAATTCAAGCAAGAGTTGAGAATGCAAGCTCAAAACGTAATAATTAAGCGTGTTTTTTTAGCATGTTTAAGTGCATATTTAGGATGGCCACGTGAGCTTCTGGGCCGTTTTGGGTGATAAGGGAAGTTAGTGAAGATAAGGACTGAGCTCCTGGAGAAGTCTGTTTCAGTTTAAGGTATTTCCAGAGAACGAGCCCCCCTTTCCACCCGAAAAAGGGCATTTTCAAATTTCAATGAAATACCGAATCACTACGTAAATACTATCACATTTTATTTCCAAATCAATTATACGAGTGTAGTTTTGGAGATAATTCGGGTTTTAGCACAATATTTTTAACCTAAGGTCTGATGGAAGTGTCTGAAATGTTAAGATTTAAATATAGGTGAAACCTTTCTCTTACAATCGTGGAAAGCATAAAAAAAAATAAAAAAATAGTCGTCCCCACTTCATGATGAATAATTTAAGACGAAATTTTCCAAAATTTTCAATGATAACAATCGTAGCTTTGGTAATCAAGTATCATTATTTAAATGGTAGCGGATTATAATTTTTGACAGGCGAATGAGAAAATGTTTGAAAAATCATTTGTACGAGTTACAACGGATTTTCATCACCTTCGCATTTCGCTGGAAACACTAGTTTGTATAGTCTCTCTAAATTCCAACTTGCATACAATTGGAAATAGGACACGCAGCTGCCATGATTGTGATCACGGAAAACCAATTACTTGCACTACAGCAGGGATACTAACCAGGCCTTCTATTACCCAACGCTTTCTACGCTATTTTGTCATAAAAGAAGCAAACTTGTCACTTGCGCAACTCTTTACAAATGAAAACTTCGCTATTGATGCGATGTTTCGCAAAATTTTCATCCGGCATGAACGGAGATCCATCTTTATTTTCACAAAACAGTGGAAAATCGTAGTCCCTAATCTGTTCCTTGCCAATCACATAAAATCATTACTAGACTGGCAATCATAAGACAGTAGTCATTTTTGTGCGATGAAGCGAAGGCTTATGAGTTTAATGAGTGTTGACTGAGTGGGTGGGACTGGGTGCCAACCTGGGTGAGAGCTCCTCGCCTCCACTGCAAGGCCTCCTTCCCGACGACGGCTCTGAGAGCTGGGTCGGCGGAAAAAAGCCACTGTTTAGCGCTCAGCGCGGAGCTCGTCCGAGATCCATCCAAATGCAGACGGTTCAAAAGCGGCTGCAGAAGGCTGTCGGGTAAAGACCACAGGACTATGTCACTCAATCCTTGGAACTCGTCGGTAGCCAGCTTCACTTGGTCTTCTGTAATCTGTGGGAGACATTTTAGAGATTAAAAAAAAAAGTTTTAAGACTTTGAGAATTGTGAGCTTTTTTAGAGATCAGTTACTTTACCTCTTTTTCATTAATAACCTTGAGGCCCCAGTGAGAAAGTCGGTAAATAGCGTAAGATTCCCAGTTTTTTTCAATAATTTGGTTTCCTTCTGGTTCTATGGTAAGAGACATGAAACCTTGTACGTCAGCCAAAGCGTTCAATTGCCCCAAGCAATTAATATTAGTTTCTCTAAATATGAAACTCTCAACGTTCGGAAACCTCTGCTTGATTCTTGGAAGGATAGGGATTATCCCACTAAAATTAATGTAATTAAACTTGACTGTGTTCACGTCGACAGCTTTGCTCGAATTCCACGGACGATCGATAAATCGCAACGCTCCTTGCCCGTAGATATTCAAAATTCTTCCAGTGATTTCCACTAGAAAGTCACCGCCTTGTTCCCGCACTTTGCCCGGAAGTGGAGCCGGCTTCTGCTTCGGTTTGCTCGTCGCGGCCCGCGTGTGCAGCCGTCGAGGCACATGTTTGCGCAGCTGAGTGGCGCTCTTGATGTTGCGGGTCGGCTCGTCCGAGGTGCAGGCGAGCGTCTCCTGCGTCGACGGCGGCTCCTCACTTGGCTCCGAATCGCTCTCACCTCCGGAGCTCGTATCACTTGGCAACGAACTCAACGAGCTGTCGACGTTCGGCTCGACGCTTGACAAGCTGTCCCACCGTTTCAGATTCTTCACACTCTCGTTTTGCAACATTCCCGTTTCGAATGTGGTACTCGAGGAGCACTCTGAATTGGACTTTTCATCGGATTTGTTAATAAGTGGTGGTATTATTGGAGGCAATCGGAAAAATTCCATGCTGAGAAGAGGATTTGTAGTCATAGAGCTTCTTGAATCTTGGGAGACTGTTCTTTTTGAGAAATTGTATCTCTTCTTTTGAGCCGTGAGGGGTATGTTGACCGTGGTACTACACCGAACGTCTGCACCATTAGGATTTGTGGATACTGAGTCTATGCTGATTCCAGAGTCACTTTGCACGTATCTTTCCGACCCAAAATCAACGTCGTGTTCACTGCGAAGGTCTCTCAAAGAGCAACTCTGGTTCTTTGAAGCTTTGAGAAACCCAGTTTGAGAACGTAATAATTCCCAGTTGGTTCTGGCGTTCGAAATAACCTCTTCTCTTCTATCCAGCAAATTTAGTTCTCCACTTTTCACTTGGAGAGGTTGTCCTCCGAAGGCCGACTCTTTAGTAGATCTCCAAAGTAATGCAGACTTTCTCACCGCATCGGTTACTTCCATGTGACTAAGCAATTTCAGTTGTGGCAAGTGTGAAACTAAGAACGATACGCAGTCTCCTCCCAGTACTACAGGATTGCCGTCCAATGTTATTTCCCGCATCTGAGTGGCCTTTGACACACTAAGCATATTCTCCACGACTTGCAACTCATTATTACTGAGGAATAATTTTTGTAATTGTGGAGTTTCGCCAAAGCCAAGTAATCGCTTTAGCCTATTTCTCCGCAAGTTTAATTCTTGAAGGGACCGAAGACCGGTCAGATCTGAAGCTCCAATTATTCTTATTTGATTACCAGCCAAGTTGAGCACTTTTAGTTCAACTAACGCTGAAAGTCCACCGACTTGAAATATTTGATTTCCGTGTAGATCTAACACTTCGAGCCTACCTAGGCAGTTGAGTCCCTCTATGCGCCGTATCCTTGAAAGAAAGTTATATTTCGTATCAAGCGATGTGGTAAGAAAATTGAGTAAACAGCACAATAAAAAAAAAACCCTTACCGATTTTTCCCCAACAGTAACACTCTGAGATTTTCCAGCGTTTCAAGGCCACCAACCCTCTCAAGTTGGTTATCGTAAATGTCCAGAAACACCAACCGCTGCAAATTCTGAGTTGAAATCCCATCCAGCCGGGTTATAAGATTGTGCTGCAACGACAGCAGCCGAAGTCGGGGCTCGCCAATAACGACTGGCAACTTTGTCAATCCTCTTCTGTCAAGACTAATTCGATCTGGACATTTCTCTTTTTCTTGACGACTTCTTGATGCCTGCACCTTTCCATCGGGAGTGGTTTTAAGCAACACATCACACGGTATCATTTCTGAATCATCAGTCGCGAAGCAAGACGTTCCTGTCGAACTAAGATGTAGAGGGGTTATGTCAAACTTTGACATAGCATTTGATTATTTAACATGCACTTGATGTCACAACAACACCGCACTATACAGGAATCCATTTACATTGGAACTAAATGTATTGATTTAATAATCGGTGTCTACAGTATAGCAACCATGCCTACTTCGTAGATTTTTTCCAATCATAATTAAGTGGTGAATTTTGATGAATTTTAACCATATATAATAGGTTTGTTGTTTTTTATTTACAAAACATCGGTAGAAATAAATATGAAAACAATATACGAGTACAAAACAGTAAATTTTAAATTTCAGCGGGGAACTGAAAATAATTTGGCCAATCAAATCCCGTATTCAATTTCAATATGGTTGTCCATTTCGGCGTCGTACCGTGTGGATTGTTTCTGAAATAAATATTAATTAAATTTGAGTAAAACTATGGCCGATTTAGATGATTTGTTCAACGTATTTGACGAAAAAGATCAAGGATCTAAAGTAGGTGCTCCCAATGTGAAAGTGGATGAAGATGAAGCTAAAACTGGTATTTCTTCGAGGTAAAACGCTGATTTGAGGTTATGTAGTTGTAAAGCATGTAAGACACTTTGTTTAATTTATTTTTGTGACAACTATTTGAAATGATTAATATATTTTCAGCGAAATACAGTCTAAGACTGGAGATTCTTCGTCAAAACGAGACCACCCCACTGATGAAAAGCCAGGAAAAACAAAAAAGGCGAAGAAATTGAAGAAATCTAACGGCTCGGGCGATAGTAATGCGGGTGAAAGCGTAAAACCAGAGGTCTCAGCCAACGACGAAGAAATAAAAAGTGAAGATGTTGAGTCAATTCTAGAGGATGTTAAGTAAGTTCATGTCATTTGTGTACCATGAAGTCACTGCAGCTTGTGTGCTTTCAAACAATGCATTTTCAATACTGGACTCTCTTTGATTTTACAATTTATTACTAGTAGATAGGCACATACTTACAAATAATGTATTCACTTTTTTCCTACTGATATTACCTACTTACAACCTTGCTTACAAAACAAAATACCATGCTGATACAAGTAGGCAGTGGCAAACCCACGGGTATGCACCACTACTGATGTAAAATTACTGGTAACATTTAAAATGGTAATATTACTGACCTGCTTAAGAATATTTGCTCAATTAATGGAAGAGATATCGATGGATTAATTATTTGCAATATACTGATATTAGAGTTGATTGAATGAGTGCAGCGGGCGACGCGAGCATAGAGAAGACTTCAATTTGACTACCCATAGGAATTAACGTGTAATGAAAGGGTGTTGAGTGCCGTAAAACACACTTCCGTTTTCAACGGCTCTCGAAACCTCCGTGCATAACTTACAATGTTGACAAGGATTAAACTTTTAAAGCCAATGGACGACTAGTGAAAAAGGAATTCCAGAGTCAATCAACGTTGTGGGACAACGCTTTTCTTATGGCGTTAAAAATCCCCCAATGTTGATCGCCCCTGGAACGCTAGTGGTCCATTACACGGCTAGTTTAATTTTAAGAATATTAAAATCACTTCAAAAATACCTGCTTACTCGAGGATTTGAACCCCGGACCTTTTTGCTTACCGGGCAAATGCTCTATACCACTGAGCTAAGTAAGGTACGGTATTTCGAAAGAGATTTTAATCTATATGTGTGGTAGATCTCAATTGAGAATCTGCAAAAAGGTACGGGGTTCAAATCCTCCAGTAAGCAAGTATTTTTGAAGTGATTTTAATATTCTTAAAACTTACAATTTTTTTTTTTGTTTTTTTGCGCTCTGCAACCCAAATGGGGCGATCGATTTTGATTAAATTTTCGGATTTCTTTCGCAATCCTACAACTTAGACGGCCTACTTTTTCCAGCACAATCGACAAAGCATTTTTCTCAGAAATTGCATTTTATAATTTTTTTATACATTAATTTTCTGTTTTTACTATTTGTTTACACTCTGGAGACTAAATGGCTGCTTATAGTTCACTAAAACATTGGTGCTATCTTTAATTGATGACAATGTAGAACTAGTATAAATTATGGCATGTGCTGTTGAGTAGTTCTCATGTAAATGGCATCTTAATTAATTGGACTTTTTCAGTTTATATTGATCCTTTTCTCACTCACACGCCACAATTCTGGATCGAATTTGATGAAACTTGGAGAATAAGTTTAACATGATTATTGCAACATGTTTGTTAAATGTAATGTAATTTATAGTGCATATATCAAATTTCCTTGAAGCAGGATTAATCGTTTGAAATATGTAGAATTGAGAAGCAATGCTGTGCAATGCTATGATTTTCTTTCTAACATCCTTTTGATGGTTATGAACTGTAAACCTCAGAGATAATTTTCATTTGGGCTGCTAAATTAATCATTTCAGCCTTGCACAAGTGTCACTAAATAATTATACCTTCCTTTTTTATAATGAGATGGCTATAGGTGACTAGAAAAATAGACACCTGCCATTTCAAGAGGTAATCATTTTTTTGAATTTTCTTTTATGGATGTTTATCTATTGAAGTTTGAAAGAAATACTTCGCTTGTCCAGAAACATGTTTGTATAAAGCTTTATAGGGAAGTCCTAGTAAACATATAAATACCACTATTCTATAAATGAGTATCAAAAAAAAATTCTGACAGTCGTACTTTTTACAATACACAAAAAACACTTTTTGTTACCTGTTTTTTCTAAAACCAAATTGAAAAACTATGATTCCCAAAAAAGGAGTTGCTCACCTTAAACTGTTTCAACATGACACTTTAAACGTACGAAAATCACATAACACCCATTTATTGCCTGCGCCGGGCCATTTGCCAACCACCAGCGCTATTTCACCCGCACTGCATAATAAAACCGCCATTGGTTTCCACGAAGATTGTCCGCGTTCGTATGCCATAAGTCCAATGCTATTGGACTCAGCCAAATTCTCAGCTTGAACTTTCACCGGTTCGACATGTTTTCCTCCTCCGACTGAACTTGTTTCACTCCCATATATCCAAATGTCGGTTGTCACTTAGCCGAAAGCGCCAAAATCACCGAAGCTCATCAAATGGCGGCCGCATTGACATTTTAACCAAAAAATCGGGTTTTCAAATACTGATAAGTGATAACTAAAGAAATATCGGCAAGGAACATGAAATTTCAACTGGAGCAGACATCTACACACACAGAAACGCAGTTATATTTATAAAACCCTTAAAAGACATTTTTTTGTGTCATTTAAATATAACAAGGAAACATAAATTTGGGTGTTTTCCACTTACCACCGTAACGATTTAAAAAAATGTGTTGACATACTTTTCAATGTTACCAATAAGATGGTAATATTTCCACGGTAATATCACCTCCCATCACTTTGTACCACGTATTATATAAAACTATATTCTCTATGTCTATCTACTGGTTACTCATTCTGCAAATGTACTTCTTTTTCCAGTTTGGATGAGGTGATCCCTCGAATAACCGTTCACACTGTTGAGGCACTCTCTTGCACACATGAGGTCGCAGTTCCACCAAATATGACATATGAGCCTCTTAAACCAGCTACAGGAAAACCCCATAAGGAGTATAGCTTTGTTCTTGATGCATTTCAAAAAGAGGCAATTCTCTGCATCGAAAATAATCAGTCTGTGTTGGTGTCGGCTCACACTTCCGCTGGAAAAACTGTTTGTGCTGCGTATGCTATTGCAAAATCATTGGCTGAGAAACAAAGGGTCATATATACTACACCAATCAAAGCTCTTAGTAATCAAAAGTACCGTGAGTTTTTCGAAGAATTCCACGATGTTGGTCTTGTCACCGGGGATGTGACAATCAATCCAACAGCAAGTTGTCTCATCATGACGACTGAGGTATGCAATTTAGTGTTGTGTACCAAATAGTTAAATGTTGTTGCCTGATGACCATCACATCGCAATTGCTACCTGGTATTTGCTGCATAAGTTAACTTAACATTTTCCTGTTAGATTTTGCGGAACATGCTATATCGTGGATCAGAGGTGATGCGAGAGGTCGGCTGGGTTGTATTCGACGAGATCCATTACATGCGTGACAAAGAACGTGGCGTCGTTTGGGAGGAAACGCTTATCTTGCTGCCCAACAACGTACACCATGTGTGAGTTTGAATTTTTGTTTATAGCAGAAACTGAAAACTGCAAATACAAATCTAGGTACCTACTCCCTACTATTTTGAAAATTTCAGAAAGTGGAAATAGCTTTTTTGCAGTGTATAATGGTATTTTAGTGTTGGTTGACATTTAACTTTTAGTGATACTGTACTTCATTAATAATTTTTATTAATCCATTCATTTGAACAAAAACTAAAATAATAAAAAACATACAGTTACAATCAAACCCCTGATCTGATACGATTAGCCACCTTTACTAATAACCTGGTACCTAAGTACTTACATAATTACACATGCGTGTGCCTACCTGCCTGTCAGTCATGAGAATTTTCCTCGACTTGGGACGAGAGCGGATAAACTCCAACTAACGCGATCTTTTCTTGACAGTTTCTTGTCGGCCACGATCCCAAATGCGCGGCAGTTTGCTGAGTGGGTGGCGCATCTGCACCAGCAGCCGTGCCACGTGGTGTACACAGACTACCGGCCCGTGCCACTGCAGCACTACATCTTCCCGGCTGGCGGCGACGGCATACACTTGGTTGTGGACGAGACGGTGAGTTCATCGACTCAAGGAATCAGCTCTAACTAATGCTTCATTTGGATTACAGGAGCCAATGTTGTTTTTTGTTGACATTGGTTAATCGAATAAATAAACATAACTTTGATCAATAGTTGATTACCTATAACTTATTTCTATCGAATCATTAAAAAATATATTAAATCGGTAATATTTTGTATAAGTACCTAGTACATTTGTTTATGAACTGAACATGCTACCATGCTGAATTATGTTTTTAGTTCAAGCTTTATGGCTGCTAGCCATAATGCCAAGAAAGGTCAGAGCCCTATGGGAATGCAGCGATTGAAAGAACTAAAATTAAAAAAGGGCCCATTACAAGACTAGGCATGATCTTTAAATATGATCGATTTACCAAATCTATTGACGCCTTCAATTTAGTTATTTCACTCTGAGCTGCAAGATAACTTGAAAACCCCTGGAAATTACCAACCACATCACTGAAAGTGAATTAAATTATTTTCAAAAGATTACCTTGGATACTGGGGTACAAGTACGAGATAATTTTGAGTTAAAAAATTAATTCTCTTTGTGGGCTGCTTTCATTGTAGATATAATTTAAGTACCTACTGTTCTGTGATCAGACTTGAACGTCTAATCTAGTAAAACCAGGTGTCAAGCGATAAATCTGGCGTTGCTCTAATTGGACACATCTCTTTTGTTCTGTAGGGTGCTTTCAAAGAGGACAACTTCAACACTGCAATGACAGTGCTCGCCAATGCTGGCGATGCGGGTAAGGGCGACCGACAGAAAGGTCGTAAAGGCGGTATGTTGATGACCAACAAGGGGGAGTCTAACATTTTCAAGATTGTCAAGATGATAATGGAGCGTAGTTATGCTCCTGTCATCATCTTCAGCTTCAGCAAAAAGGAGTGCGAATTGTATGCGATGCAGATGGCTAAGCTCGATTTCAACACCATGGAAGAGAAAAAGATGGTGAATGAAGTCTTTGAGAATGCGATGGATGTTTTGACCGAAGAAGACAAACATTTACCTCAGGTAACGAACTCTATCTTTCGATTAGTTACTAATTGAGTTTCAGAAATGATAGAGTTAGAGAATTAATTCTTAGCATTTAAAACAATGGTCTTAGATAGCTTGTTTGAAAACATTGGTTCAGGTCACCGATATTAAGCAACTTTGCTTATGGTGTGAGACGTTCGATGGACCTATTCATGAAGGGCTTTAGCTCTGTTGTGGAAATAGCTTTGTTTAATTATCAGAGTACATATTTATATATATTACCTTTCAACGGTAAGGATTAGCATATGAAGCCTGATGTAAAGGTGATTCCTTCGGAAATCTGAATAAACGTAGAGCGTTGGTCCTCTAGCTAGTTTTTCGTCGGGAGTGGCTTATGTGCCAGCATGGGGGTTTCCTTCTTACTTTAAACTAGATTCCTTATAATTTACTAATCAAAGTCAAAACTGGCAACCGAGTATGGTTAATATACTGATTGCACGACTGCATTGTAGTTGCAGGGCCTCAAGCAGAGGCTCAATCCTAGTGACCAGGTTGTAGTTACCTGTGATTTTCCACAGCCAATTCACACAAATGCTGGGATAACTTTAACAGAGGGCATGCCATTTCTTTATCACCTGGGCTTCCCATTATCGACTCGTTAGTCAAGCTGTAATTCAGCTTTGGAGTTCATGGTCTTCTCGTAAAATATTGACCAAGAGCAAAACGGCCAGATGTTAAATGCTTTGTATTTACACATTATAATCTCTTTATGCTGCACAGGTTGAAAATGTGTTGCCCTTGCTGAGAAGAGGCATCGGAATTCATCATGGTGGACTTCTCCCCATCCTGAAGGAAACCATCGAGATTCTTTTTGCCGAGGGCTTGATTAAAGCCTTGTTTGCTACAGAGACATTTGCCATGGGTCTTAACATGCCTGCAAGGACAGTTCTCTTCACGTGCCCTCGGAAGTTTGACGGCAAGGAGATGAGATGGATCACTTCTGGTGAATACATTCAGGTAAGAAGACAAACCGCATGAAAATTTGATAAAATCATCTTCACTTGTTCAATGTTGTTTGAGATAAACCAGTGGGTATTCACTAGCGATTTTCAAAGATTTTTAAAAATTTTGTATGATTGAAAGTTTAGAGTTCTAAAATTACAAAATGTTTAAAGGCCATCATGTATGATACGAAGAAGTAGAAAAGTATCACATGAGTACGAAAATCAATGCTGTGCCTGTTTTGTCAGCTGTCCGACCACAATAATTCTGCTTTAGCCAGGAACTGAAACCGTTTGAATTTTTGCTCTCGGTTTAGCTTTTCGTTCGTGACGTTTTGTTATTCCGATTTTGGTTTTCTTCTTTTAAAAATATCGGTTTTTACAGACTTATCCTGGTTTACACTGGTTAATTCTGGTTTTCAATGCATTTTGAAAAATGTATATATTTTTTCCATGAAATTGCTGTGGTACTAAGCCTGAAGATTTTCCGGCTTTTTCACTGCTAACTTTCCCGGAGGATCCAAGCTTTACAAAAACTTGTCTCTTTCAAATCAATATCTGTAAAAAAAATTAAGAAAGTTGCTAAAAATTTCGAGATTTCAGTGAAAGAATTAAAATTTTTGAATTTTTTGGCTTTTAGGCTATTTAAAAACGGCAATAAACTGTCACTTATTTAACGGTTTGTTCCTAGTTTTGTTCTTTGCCCATTTTAACTAAGGTTTTCGGTTTCGGTTTTGAAAAATATCGGTTTTTTCTGTTTTTTGCTTTTCAATTTGGTTTCGGTTTCCGTCCCTACTTGTAAACGTTGCACACACGCTGGTTAAACTGCTTACTTTTCCCGCTAGATGTCTGGCCGTGCAGGTCGACGCGGTCTCGATGACAAGGGAATCGTAATCCTTATGATCGATGAGAAAGTGAGTCCAGCAGTCGGACGTGAAATCGTCAAGGGTCTTCCCGATCCAATCAACTCTGCCTTCCATCTTACCTACAACATGGTACTAAATCTGCTCCGCGTGGAAGAGATCAACCCAGAGTACATGCTCGAGCGCAGCTTCTTCCAGTTCCAGAACATGGCGTCCATTCCGGTACTTGTCGAAAGTGAGTGACTTCAAATTGCAGTCGAGGCTTGGAAAGTATAGTTTTTGGTGCAGTTTTTGGTCATATTTTATGCAGCCTAATGGTATTTTTCTCAGGGCCGGTTTTAGCAAAGAATTGAACTTGCGAGTTAGGAGTAACAATAACACTCGAGCTATAACTGAAACTATCTTGCATGAATGGTTAATTTTAGTTTCTGATTCCGGAGAAACATTTTAATTCAAAATTAAGTCACATCATTTCAGCTTTAAGGCAAAGAATAGAAATTATGAACGAGAAAAAAAGTTATGTGTGTGGTGCAGATCTGTTAGATTTCACTATTAGGTACGTGTCACTAGCGGTATCTGATCGGCAATAGCCAAGGAAAGAAGGCCTCAGCATATGTTAAATTTCTGTGTGGTTTTTATATTTTTCAGCCAATATGACTGATGAAATAAAAGTTGCTGCAAATATTTATTCACAATAAGAGGTCTCTGAAGTGCCAGGAATAGGAAAAGGGGCTAACAAGGGGGCAGCTATGCCTGGGGAAAATCACGGAAAAGCAGTCATGCTGGGCGGTCAGCAGGATCAAACCTGAGCCACTCAATTGCATGCAGACTTGCTCTCATCCTGGGGCTATCTTGCCTAGTCTGAAAGTAGTACAAACATTAAGGCCTATGGAAGCCGATCACATTTTTATAAATGCAATTTTTAAGGTTTAAAAATTGAATAAATGTTCTTTTGGATGAGTTTGATCATTTAACTAGTAGCTTTGCCTGGCATTTCCCGGTTTGGGGAGGGGGATGGCACATAAGAAATGGGATGAGTAGCTTTTTTAAAATCATCAACAAAGATAATATCTCAAATAGGCACAGGATGCATTCGGGGGAATTATCTGTCACAGGCCGACTTGCTATCGCCACTGCGGTGCCACACTCTCTGTCTCTCGCTTACACGCCCCGTAAACACACAGTCAACTGCAAGTTGCCATTCTGTCTTAACCTCTCAGCCAAGTCAGCTTTCCGTCAACCCCTTAAAAGGCGGGTTAGGTATCTATCAAAGGTCTGTGGCCACAATATCTTTGTCTCGTCACGATAAACGCATATTATGGTTTCATTGTCTTCGCGATAGCACCCAGCACATGGCCGGTATTTGTTTAATCGACTTCTTCAGTAGGTACCTCCCCTCTCCCATCCCATCTCAGAGCCGTTGTATTATGATGTTTTATTATTTTTGGTTTGTGCTCTGTAGATATTTG